>NQII01002305.1:84506-169417 GCA_002778355.1 Clitarchus hookeri
GGATGGACGGGGGTGAGGCTGACCACTTCACCACAGCTGTTGTGCCCCAGTTGAGACGGACGAAAGGCGGCGAGTTCTCGTCGGCCGCACTGCCGACGAGAACTCATCTCGACCGCATTTGTTCCGTCGCTCTCGCAGCCCGGCGACGGCGAAGGGGCGGGAGGTTACGGTGGTCGATATGGCGCCCCGTAAGAGGATTGCGGAAGGGAATGGGCGCGGTTCCTTTAAGACGCGGGCCGAGGGCCAGCAGTCCTTTTCGTCCCTTTCTCAAACACGGATATCCACTCAATACCCGCCCCGCGGCCGGTCCTCCGGCCCTGTGACACACTGTAGTGCGCTCTTCCTGGATGACGTCATCAGCACTGGCAGTCGTCATAGTGTCTCTGGATGTACATTATAAAACCATGAAGCCTGACCGCCATGTTGTGACGCCCCCGACAATGGAAACCTAACCTGTCAACATTTTAATAATGCCATTGTACCAGAACACGTTGTTATTTAACCTGAAAATTTAGCTTCAAAAGTAGTTATTTGTTTTAAAATATGTCCACACTTTATATGCATTAAACACAAAAAACCTGCCTTAACATATTCAATGTATTGGATGTCACAACATGGCAATGGACGAAAAAGCAGCTTCAATGACGTCATAGCATGCCATCTCCTGTTATTCCTACCTCCATGCCTCCAGCGAGACTTGCGCTTTGCATTCTCTGGAAATGTATCGTGGTTCATGATTCAGTGGCGTGAGGTGAAGTGATGCAAGGTGAGCTGGTGCTTACTCAGTGCTGTGCACACTCGGCGCACGCAGCAGGAACCAGAGTGAGGCGGGAGAACTGAACATATTGCGGCCACTCACGAGAGAGCGGCGAGGCACCCATCACACACGTGCTGTGACGTCAACTGCACTGCTGCTTTTAAGTGGCCGATGTGTAAACCAGCAAACGATTAGGTATAGCACCGAAAAAAAACACTGCTTACCTTGCGACGGTCCATAACACGCCGCTGGTTCAGATATTGCAGTCTTAATTATCACGAACATCAGTTTGTACATAAACCCAAATCACCCTAATAAACAAAAACAATAGCGGTATGTTAACTCATTAAGTATATTTAAACTGTACACGAAAATGGTGCAATAGACAGGCACAAATTTAAAGAAAGGTTTGAAAAAGAAAGTTTAAAATTTGAATAACCGAATAGTTTTAGCCTTCAAAAGAAATCGATTATTTGCCTTGCTTTCCACGGCCAGAGAAAACTAGTCCACCAGGAGCATCGTCCGACACTATTCCCACATGCGAAAATCCAATAGCGACCCTGCCGGGAATCGAAACCGGTTCGCCTAGATGGGAGGCGAGTAATCTAACCACTGCACCATCGTGGCCCCACGGACGTGGGGTGACGTAACTTTTTAAATAGAAGTTAAGTTAATTTTCGCATCGTACTATCGTGCATATTAAGGTTTGTTGTGGCGTGAACTGATTTTTATGGGCTCCGAACTAGCGAATTACCGACTTGTCCTTCATAAAGGTTGTGGTTCTATTCGATTTTCTCGCCATAATGAACTAGACTCCGTAGTAATCAGGCTACCGGGTCATCTTTAATAACGTGGAGTGGAAACTGTCAGTCACCTTATGGCCAGTCAGGCATTAATGTGGACATGTAAACAAAAAATAGAATAAATAATTAAGAAGAACATTAAAACCCTTGGGCTAATTCTGGTGGCTTTTTCGCCCTTGCTGGCAGGAAATTTCTCCTACAGTAGCTGAGAGTTGAAAATAAAACAGCGGAATGTAAGAGTCCTTATATATTTAAAGTTTTTCTAAGAAGTGGCGACAAAGTTTTGAGGAACTTTCGGATTACTTTCATTCTCCTTGAGCCTCAGAAAATGTATTGCGCCACTCCTGAACAAAGTTTTCCAAGTCTAGAAAATCCTTAAAGAAATATTCTTTCAGTCCAACGCACATGTTTACTGGCATGTTTCCAGTTATCTTTTGCAGTTTTAAAACGTTGAGTGATGTTTAGTAGAAACAGTAATTTACTCCAAAAAGCTTTCAAATAGCTTTTGTAGATGTGCCTATACGAAGCAGAGTACTGATGAGGAAATAAAAATAACATTAAAACGAATATAGGTATTCCAGTCCACAATTCGCCCCAAATTGGTGAAAATAATGCAGTACAGATTAAAATAACAGTGTGNCGAATATAGGTATTCCAGTCCACAATTCGCCCCAAATTGGTGAAAATAATGCAGTACAGATTAAAATAACAGTGTGTATCACTGTTTTAAATTACATAACTTTGTTTTGTTTTTTTTTATGATAAAAAGTTTAAATTAAAACAAATCTCTACAGAAATCGGGTATTATTGGTGAAGGGGGGATGANTTTTTTTTTATGATAAAAAGTTTAAATTAAAACAAATCTCTACAGAAATCGGGTATTATTGGTGAAGGGGGGATGATTTATAGATTTGTTATTTTATTGCTGCATTATTCATAACTCAAGCTTGACGCGAATCGCTCATACTTAGATTAGTCACGACGCTAGATACCTGCGCAGGGGAGCAAATTGAGGTAATGACCCTAGGGTTCCCCGAGGACGCCACACCCACCACCTCTCACCCCGAGGACAGTAACGAGCAAAGGAACCCCCCGAGCCGGGGAAGCACAGCACGCGCCCCCCCCTTCCTCATCTCCCCCGCAGAATTAGGGAAACCACCGGGCTTCAGGGGAAGTACCACGAGAAAACTATATATAGGGAAGACAAAGCGAGTACCAGGCAGTGATGTACGAGTTATGATCGGGAGAGGGACGAGACGCGAGTGGAGGTGGAACCAGAGAGCGAGAGTCTACACATCCCGGGATACGAGCCCGGACTTCCCGCCAGAAGCCGAAGAGATACACCAGGACACCAACCCGAGAGAGAGAGAGAGAGAGAGAGAGGACAACGCACCACAGCCAACACAGAGGTAAACACAGCAACCCGCCAAGAACCTTCCCCCCCAACACAAGCCTTTCGCCAGAACGTCTGTAGAACGCGTTAGAATTAACCCAGCAGTTCAGACAGATAGGAAAAGGGGATAGGTCTCGTATGTGTAACAGTGACCTGTGTTTACCAAATAAACGTAAGTGTGCGTAAATTAAACCCGAGTACGACTTTGTGTTGACCCCGCATGCAGCCTGTAAGTCATAGGTGAGAGAAGTGTCGAGTCAAGCTTACAATTCGGAAGGAGGTTACAAACTGAATATGCAGTGTCATTGTTCAATTTCAGTCATGAAAAACTGTCACGTAGAACTAGAATACTTTTATTTTATGGATAAAGAAATACATTTATTTTCTTTTATTGTGTGAATGTAATGCAGATTTATATTTAAACGGTAAACAAAGTTTACATTATTTGAAAATTAGAATGTGTTCCATACTACAGTAAATGTTGATATTGTTATATGAATTCCTGAAGAGCGTGTCTGAGTTAGAGAGGGTTGGAGGTCTTAATACAAATAAAAGAACAAAATTTTATTCTTAATTTATTCGCACAGCTATTATTTACAGCATTAATCTATCTATCTCCACTATTATTCATTTAATTTCTCAGTAAACTCTTTATTTTATGTCCATTATAAATCTAATTAACGTCCTTCTTAATGTATCTGTTGGTTATAGTAAATTAACTCATACTCATCATCAGCACACGTTCAGTCTATCTTTTGCCATCATTTGTAATGTATTTTACTCATGCATACAGTCCAATAGTCCAGTCTGCTAGTCGCACTCTTCACTACTTGATACTCGCAGTCGCAGATTTCCCCTCCACTGGTCACTTCTCTCGCCGCTCGTCGTCTATCGCTGAAACTCCAGCCACTCATTCATTCAACAACTTCCGGCTCGGAGGCCTGTCGAATTTTTATATCAGTCGTCTTGGCCATCTGGAACCCGAACTCACTGCGAGTCAAGCTAAGATGAACGAGGTCAGTAATCCATTGCATTCTTCAGATGTCTCAAAGACACCCGATATCCAAGGTTGGGAGAGGCACACGCCCTGATAGGCATAACAGGCACGCTTTGTACACATTCCTTTGTGAAAAGCCGCGGCGTCTCAGGTTGCAGCTGATAGCGCGTGCGCGCCAATAAATCTTCTGTGCCTCGCACGCTCGAGAGCGGCCGCCTATAACGCTATTATAATAAGTAAAGTTTATGTTAAGTATCTCATTATTCACTTTTCAGGAAATATTTTTGTGGTATGAAAAACTGATTAATTATTTTGTAGTTAATGACTTCACATTTTTTGAACTAAATTGTTTCTAGACATAAAAAAATAATGGGAAACTAACCAACTAATCAATTATTCTTTCCACATCATAACTAGCCACCAATATGCATCTTAAAAAGTTACTGAAATATGTAAAGATACTAAAGGCTTGTTACTATAAAATATAATACAGAATCGATAATACTTGGCATGTATTACATAGATTGCGAAACTGTTTTCATTAATGCAAAGAAATAAGGTAGATTATTAAGAGTTAACATAGTAAATTGATGTTAATTTGTTTTTCTAGCTTTATATATATAGAAGCTATTTGATTTTTCCCTCTTCGTGGACTACTTCCAGATTTTAGTCGCTCAGTATATTGCATAAATTATTTATTTCTTGGCGACACGCTTTCTCTGATTCACAAGCCGTGAAAGCATTTCAAGTTGTCTACTGGAGGCACAACTTAAAGATAAAAAAATCTGGAATACAAAATATGAATGTGCTATCACGCATACGAGAACAATGCAATTTGCTTACCTTGTATTTTTATGAAAAATAGTGATACTTATATCGTGTGGCGGTAGCTTACAGACACATGCATACAGTGACTCCGTCTCTACCTTCCGCCAGCTGGAATTTCTTTTTCCAAAACCAAATAGATAGCCACACCCCCCCCCCCNCAAAGCGTATGTTAGTTTGGGTTTACCAAGCGATAGAAAAAGAATACCTTTTATAAATTATATTTTGAAAAATTCCCGAAAACTGGTACAAACAGACCACCAACGGTCATGAAGTAAATACAAAATTTACTTTCAAAGCCCCGAAGGTTAAATACAAAAATATATAAAAATTACAGAATAAAACAAACAATCCTTTCACAAATTACATATTGTAAATGTGATTACAAAACCCCTTAAAGAAAAATCTAACTTTATGAACCCATACTAGCAGCCATCCCCCTTACCCTTAAGGAACAGAGTTCCGTTCTGATCAAGTCCCACAGTAAGTCTCCTCCTCAATGTCCTCTGGTCCCTCGAAAAGGCGATCACCAGCCTTTTATTTCTTCTAGAAGTTTTTCTGTGTTGCAGAGGGCTCCCCATGGTGACGTCACAAGCTACCCGCGCCGCCAGAAGTCCTTGAGACACCCAGGACTGGGTGAAGAGGGGAGTGAAGCAACGAACAAGTCCGACAGCGGGCCGGCGCGCCAGTATGACTATAGCCCGCCCACCGGACACGTCGGCAGGGCAGACCAACAGTCTGACGGCGCGCTCATACACCAAGGTAAGCCTCGTCCACATCGACGATGATCATCCACGTAGTTCACGTAGTAGCAACAGCATATGGCGTGGGCATTCCTTAGTGTAAGCGCACGGTGAGAGATGGGACGCCGTCACAACCGTTGTGACATAGTAAGCAATAACTTAGAGCCAAAACTACCGAACATATATTCCTTACGAGAGTGTCCAAAAATTAATTCATCACATTTTTCTCGGCCAATATAAAGAAGTTTTGCACAATTTCAGGCACAACAAACAATTTCCTATTTTTTAAATTACAAGGTAGTTCAACAATTTCAGTTGCACAGAAAGTTTCAATACAGTGTTTGTGACACAAGTAATTTACAAAGATGCGATGTATGGTTACATTTCTTAATTTCGGATATTTATTTTGGCCACACTTAAATTTTAATGATTAAAAATTCACAGACACATTTCAGTTTACATGTAAAAGCGTGGCTTTGACTTTTTGATTGAATAAACGTGATCCTAATAATACCGAGTACATTACGCACGCAGCCTTATCAGCTCGGCCAAGCTTTGTTGGTTAAATGCCACGTAAAGCGGATTCTAACACGTATCCTTTAAAGGGGCCAATCAACCCGAGCATGTTGAATTTAACATGGAAACCAATAGTTTACACAAACAGCCACTAAAAGCCGTAATTACTACAAACCACGCCACGACTGAAACTACCCATTAGGGCGCCAGTTTACTGCTCACTTCCCCAGTGACGCACTAAACATTCACTAGTATTGCAAACATTTCACTGACCTAGGACGATAAGAGCACGTCTGCAAGCGCCGAAACATTTAAAGTGAAGGCAATTAAAGGATTACATAAACTTACAAACCTGCACGATTTTCCTTTGACCCATGATTTTATTTATTTTTTAACTCAACCGTATCCAGTGTCTGGCTTTATCAAAAACTCGGCACATTTCAGTTAAATAAAATATGCAATACTACAGATTAAGCGTGTTTTTTTGTTTAAAATGTATGATTCAAAATGAAACTATTGCATTAGGAAGGGAAAAGTAGACAAAGCTTGCATATTTAATTTTTTTTAATAATTGTTATTAAACTGCATAAAGTTTCATAAAAATTAATACAACTGTACCAACTGCACGAGTTTATATACTATAAAGCCTATTCTGTTCTTAAAACCAAATTATTTTCCTGTTCTTATTTATTTGCCCCAAACAGTAAGATTTGGTTGGTGCGAGTTAAGATTTTTTTTTTTTTTTTACTCTACGTACATCACACTCGAGATTCAAACCCAGATCGTCTGCGCCCGAGCACTATGGCCTAGCAACCTCACATAATGTAGCTACTTATATCAAATTCCAATGTTTCAAAATACTAACAATGCAAAATACTGGGCTACGTACGTAAATAAATATTTTGAGTTTCACCAGTTAAACTTTTTTCTTTCCTCTTGAACTAGTTTTATTAGGATTTTTATAACGCTGTCAGGCATCAATAAATTAGCTAATTATCCCAGTTGTTGTAAAAATTACAAGCTCTCTTGCATTTTCAAACGAAGGCAATCAAATGAGTGACCAAGTAAATATATAGAGCTGATTAAACTGAATATTTTGTTAACAGTCTAGTATTTTTTTTTTGGCCCAAAACAGGGGAACTGTTTATTCAAGCGTGTATTTTGTTCAATGTGCAAATCATTTTTTGAAGTTTTACCTACTCAACAAAATATTTTGTTGCGGCTACAANACTGTTTGTTCGAGCGTGTATTTTGTTCAATGTGCAAATCATTTTTTGAAGTTTTACCTACTCAACAAAATATTTTGTTGCGGCTACAAAATAGATTTTACCATATGAAAACAAGTATTTAGTTGGCAGGAACAAACCTTTCTCTCAGTGTGGGTTTACTTTTCCTGCTAGGGCGAATGCGTCCCTCGTCGCGTTGGGTAGGCTTCTAGCCAGGGTCGGTCTTTGTTGCAAGCGAAGAAAGCGCCAAGCTAGGCGCCATGCGACAATTTCAGTACATAAGGCGGATGCGTAGAGAAACAGACGGGAAGATTGTACTGTGCAATTTTTTTGAAAGTAGACTTAAATTACAATTTCAAATAATATCAAAATAATTGTACTAATACACGCCCTTTAAATCTTATAAACACTTTTAAAAATTATAAAACCGATTGCTGCATTTTTTTTTTTTAAATAATAGCGCGCGGAGGTAGGGGGTATGACTCCTGTATTCTTCGCCCACTCACATAGTGAGAANTTTTTTTTTTTAAATAATAGCGCGCGGAGGTAGGGGGTATGACTCCTGTATTCTTCGCCCACTCACATAGTGAGAAGCAGGACACCCCTTTCAAAGATCAATGGACTCGTCCGTTTCGCGCAAAATGCCGCCACGACTGGCTCGCACCTAGCTGAAGTTATTCCTTGAACTCACAGGTCGCTGTGCCGTCGTTCGACATAGAAGTATATATGTGGTGTACTGCTATGTAATTGTCAAGTTTCATGATTATTTTATATTGTCTTATAATAAACGAAGTCAACGTATTCAATTACTGGCCCATGCCAGCATTCCACTAACAATAAATCACAACTGCATAACAATTTGACAGTATTGTTACTTGGGATGGCGAGAGAGAGGAGGGGGGGGGGGGTGGAGGCCCCAAAATATTGTTTGCTTACATTTGAAAGGTCAAAGTGTGGCCCTGTGCCTAGCACCTAATGAGAACGAATAAGCACACTCTTTGGAACAGGAACGACAAAATACAATGAAGCACGTCGAGGGATTGTATTAAAACAACTTTCGACACTAGAAAAATGCGGCGAAGCATAACACTTACAAAGCATTCCTGCTGTTACACTACCAGTAGAATATTTTTGGCGTGTTTTTCAAACGAAAAATATTTTGTGAGTACGCTGGTTCTTATTGTTTCTGCAGATAAGTGCTATNATTTTTGGCGTGTTTTTCAAACGAAAAATATTTTGTGAGTACGCTGGTTCTTATTGTTTCTGCAGATAAGTGCTATAATAATTGAAACTACGTCACACAACAGTCAACTTCAGTAACTTGGGACCACGCTGTTTCCTGTTGTTGGTCCGTAAAGGCCTTGGAACATGTCCAAGTACTTTCGCTTCATCTTTAGAGAAAAACTCGCTATTTATTGGTATGGTCCGGAGGACTCTGGGCAAGGAACAGACACTAGTAACTGAGCTCACTGTGACGTTGGCGAGGAAAAAAGGTTTTAATCTACAACCAAAAAAAATGCCGAGCAAATATTAGTCTTTCACTTGTCTGGATGATTTTGAAACTTGTGTGGATACCATTCGGAACTTTTTTAAATTTTAATCCCCCCAAATTGCAAATCTGCGTGCATATTCCGTTAGCTGCACGGTATAGTTGCATAGGGGATGTATCTTCTGAAGCAGGGAAAATCTTTAGAGTAGTTTCAACAGCTTTCAGTTATATGACGTAGCTTTTTTTCGAACGGTTATATACGAAACGTTTTCTGTAAAACGTAGAAAAACATTATTTATTTATTTTTATTTACCTTACAAATTTTATTTCAGTTGCCACCTCCTTTCTTCTGGAATTATCCACCAAACAAATCAATTCTGAGTGAAATTTTAATGCCACCGTATGCACATATTAAAAATTCTATGTTAAGGGTTGCAGTCAGCGACAAAAAAATTCTGTTTTATTCTAAAATGCATGTACAACCTTCCCATACGAGGTGTTGCTGTAAGTAACAGAACTTGTGAGATAATTGTGTCTAAGTGCGAAAATGTTATTAAGTAAGTGTCGCAGTGGTGTAGTAGTCAGACTACTCGCCTCCCAGAAAGGCGAACCAGGTTCAAGTCCCNATTTTTGGCGTGTTTTTCAAACGAAAAATATTTTGTGAGTACGCTGGTTCTTATTGTTTCTGCAGATAAGTGCTACAATAATTGAAACTACGTCACACAACAGTCAACTTCAGTAACTTGGGACCCTGCTGTTTCCTGTTGTTGGTCCGTAAAGGCCTTGGAACATGTCCAAGTACTTTCGCTTCATCTTTAGAGAAAAACTTGCTATTTATTGGTATGGTCCGGAGGACTCTGGGCAAGGAACAGACACTAGTAACTGAGCTCACTGTGACGTTGGCGAGGAAAAAATGTTTTAATCTACAACCAAAAAAAATGCCGAGCAAATATTAGTCTTTCACTTGTCTGGATGATTTTGAAACTTGTGTGGATACCATTCGGAACTTTTTTAAATTTTAATCCCCGCAAATTGCAAATCTGCGTGCATATTCCGTTAGCTGCACGGTATAGTTGCATAGGGGATGTATCTTCTGAAGCAGGGGAAATCTTTATAGTAGATTCAACAGCTTTCAGTTATATGACGTAGCTTTTTTTCGAACGGTTATATACGAAACGTTTTCTGTAAAACGTAGAAAAACATTATTTATTTATTTTTATTTACCTAACAAATTTTATTTCAGTTGCCACCTCCTTTCTTCTGGAATTATCCACCAAACAAATCAATTCTGAGTGAAATTTTAATGCCACCGTATGCACATATTAAAAATTCTATGTTAAGGGTTGCAGTCAGCGACAAAAAAATTATGTTTTATTCTAAAATGCATGTACAACCTTCCCATACGAGGTGTTGCTGTAAGTAACAGAACTTGTGAGATAATTGTGTCTAAGTGCGAAAACGTTATTAAGTAAGTGTCGCAGTGGTGTAGTAGTCAGACTACTCGCCTCCCAGAAAGGCGAACCAGGTTCAAGTCCCNGTTATTAAGTAAGTGTCGCAGTGGTGTAGTAGTCAGACTACTCGCCTCCCAGAAAGGCGAACCAGGTTCAAGTCCCGGCGAGGTAACTCGGATTTTCACGTGTGGGAAACGCAGCGGACGTTGCCGTTCGCTGATGGGTTTTCTCCAGGAACTTCCTCTTCCCACGCCCTTGCATTCCGTTTTTTGTTCCATCTTCACTTCATTTCACTCCTCACCGGCGCTCAAGACGGCGTTAAGGTGAAGCGGTTCCCGCCATCTTGGATTTATGTGTAATTCTTTGGAAACCAATTCCCAAAGATTGGCTCGTACCTCTGGAACTGAAATGTCTTGTTCACCGGCTGCCGCCACAGGCAGAACTCATTCTTCTGTTTTACCGGGCTACACGTAATGAAGCCACTGGCACATAGAAGATAAGTACACAGAAACGAAATGGTGTGTCGGTTACTTCGATGTGGGCGTGTTCATTCTCCGACTGGCTGTATGAGGCTACACCAGGCGGTGATTGACGAATGGCATTCCAAGATGTTACTGGCTACTGATGCCAAGTTGCTGGCGTGTGCGGCTGTAAATCGCATTATAAGTGGCTCTTTCACCTCCATGCGGTGTTACGCAGTTCGCATTCCGGGTCCGATGGACAGCGTATCTTGCGGCTGTCATAGTGTTATCGTTGGTTTGCCAACTGAACAACCTAACCCCTAGGCAAAATCGGTAGCTCGGCAAGGTAAATATACAGCGCGTTGTGTAGGTTTGTTAAATGCAGTACGGCCCATAAACATTTTTGCTTCATTATTTCGTGTGAAAATGTTGTACTCCACAGGTTTTTACTTACCTTATTACAGTAATGCCTACGTATGCGTTAAAGATAAAATATTTTTTCCATAAAATTACAGTACTGCATTTTGCAATTCGTCAATAATAACACTATTGTATAATAAATAATGCGACACATATTGATTTTCCAATTTTACCATCACGGCTATTTTGCGTCTGTGATTTTTTTAAATATCGATTAAACTATTTTAAATTTACTTTTGTGTTTTTTAAATTTAAATATATATGTGTGAATGTAATACATTGAAATTAATATAAAACGCAGAGGTACTGTCACGTACTTACAACTGCGAGGCCTCCATTAGTTCAGCGATTGCTCAGAAATGACATCTGACATTTAATAGGTTCAAGGCGGAGGAGAGGGAACCGTCAACTGGACGGGCTGCAATTAAACCAACCTTTTGTTCAAAGCAAGGCGCCAATCTGGGTTCCGGAGTGACATATTAAAGAATAAAAATACGATTATTGGCGACGTGGGCTCAGTCTGTTATCAAAGTGCCGAAAGAAACATATTGCATTGTTGAATGAAGGTCTGTTCTTTTACGTTCCTTTCAAGAGTTCGGACTCAATTGCCCGTCGCACGCCAGGGAAACCGAACAGAAAGTTAAGGAGTGACAGAGAATGGAGCTGCGTGAGGAATAAGAAGCGCCGATAAAGGGGAAAAAAAAAAAAAAAAAAAAAAAAACCCCCTTTTCGTTCAGCGTCAGTACTGTTAGAGCCATCGACCGATACATTAATCAGAGCGACAGGGAACATCAGTCCCCATAAAGCAATGGGCAAACACGAGGTAGGCACGGCGCTATTGCATGGGCCGCAGAGGGGAGGCGGAGGGATAAAAACCCCGGAATTCAATTCCAGACAATGGCGAAACCTTGCTGAATAATCGAATAACCGTGGGAGTGTGGGGGCTGAACCCGATAAGTCAGAGCTCCCTCCTTCTCTCCGCGCTTGACGTTTACACGTAGCGACGTACGCGGTTAGTTCCGGATCGAGGCTAGCGATGTCAACGGCGGTCGTGTCACGGGACATCGCAGTTTATGTACGGCGTTATTGTTCGCTTCGTACAATCGACTGCTCGACACATGTCGTGCCTCGCCAATTTTCACAATCAACTACTCGCATCCCGCTCAATGACTCTCACTTTGCACAGCACATATGCAGCTATGGAGGAAACGTTACGATTGTGAAACGAGATAAGGGTAGATGTAATGTTTTAAATATTTTTTTAAGTGTCTAGGGACTACGAAAGATTTGTGCTATTGTGGTGGAAAAACTGACGTTAATTATGAAGACAGAGCAGGTATTTAAATGAACTATTATGACATACATTAAATATAAGCTACTGGCGAGGGAGGCCCTAATCAATTACAGTGTATGACAAACGTGAATGATACAGTCGCCGGAGGCTGTGTGTTGTGTCGGAAAGCGACGAGCGACACGCCCAGCTGCATCTCGATGGCTTCATCTCGTCGTGGGTCCACAGCAAGACAGACTGGCAGACTCTGTACAATGTGTTGCCAAGTATTATATAGTTTCTGATGGCGTAACTGTCCCTAATGCCGCGCCGCCGGGAGGGGAGATCCGCTGGCGCTTCGCTGATATGTTTTATAAACTATAATTGTTGTTGGAGTGTTCGTCTGACCTGGGTACCGACGTGTCGCTGCAGTTCGCTGGGCTTGTTCGCCTTTACTGACTCATAACATAGGTGTTAGTCGCCCACAGTTAACATAATTACCGCGCAGAAAAAAAACTACAGAAGCACTTTTAAGGATTTCCAGTTATTTAAATTTGCTAAAATATTATCGCCACATTACAACTAGTAACGTTAAGTGTAATGAAAACCTAGTAACGTAGTCAATTACAAGTTATTTATTACTTGGATGTGGCTATGGCGGTATAACTAAAAAATTACTTCTTCCATTATTTGTAATTGCATCTTACGTTAAGTACAGCTCTCACTACTTAAGCAGGCATTTTTCTTTGCGACATATATTTTGTAGGGAATTTATTGACAATTTTTTATTTTAATGACCTTATATTCTCGAGTAATTTTTTTACGAGGTTTACGTTATGTATTATTTAATTGGTATTTGTAAAAAAAAGTTTAAAATGTAGTGATGTTTTTAATTTGTATATTACGTTTATAATAGCATAATTGAATGTTAATGTTTCATGTGTTATGTCCGTACTGCTTAAGTTCAAAAATCGCATTTTCAGGACTTAAATTAGCGAAGAAATGAAACAATTCAATATGGACGGTAATTGAGCCTTAAGGAGCAAATTTCTTGTAATAGTACTTGTATTTATTGTCGCAGTAATTCATGGAAGTAATATACACAAACTAAAGTTCAAATATGAACATAAAATGTTGAAGTACGACAAGTGTTAAGTAATTGGGATAGAGCTGTCTGTATGGCTTAATAAATAACCTTTATCTTAGTTGTGATAAAGTTTACCTCGCAGTTTTAAATAGCCCATAAACACATATCTTTCAAGTTGATATTAGTCAACATACAAACCCTTTATTCTTCATTTAGATAGTGTTGCTTACTTCACTGGTTTTTAAAAAGAAATCTGATATCTAACATTATTTATATTGGGTTTAAGTGATTTTTTCAATGTTCTATTAAACACAGCGCACTCGTAAACCATCCAAACAAACATATACGAGGTGAACGTACGTGCAACGCAGCATTTATAAAAAACTATAGGATGAAACACTATGCACGCAAGAGTGAATCGAAACTATCGCCTCCTTTCTGGCATGCCATTTCTCAGTCGAATGAAAAGGGGTCGCCTCACATGTTACTCCACATTCGCAACTTGAATACCCGTTCTCTACAGAATGAAACGCATTTGTCAATTGGAATTCCCTTTAGTCACAGTGATGCAATCCAGCAGACTTGCACTGCCACACTGACATACTCTAATTGGTGAACGAACAGAGGATGTCGGCCGCCTTGGGCGAATAATGAGGAGAGCTCAATTCGTAAAGCGCTGCACCGGAAAGACGGAGATAATTTCTACGAAAACCGACACTCGTATACTTCCTTCATTTGGAATTCCAGTAGCTTCGTGCGTTGGCGTTTTCGTACATTCTCCATCGCTGTGCCTATTCAGACCCTCGCGGTGTTTTTTCCTATTCTGGTAAACGCGTATTTTATTTCTTTCTGCAGTGTGACAAGATAAAATGACAGTCCAGTGGAAGCTACGACGCGAGTGAGAATCTCTTGAATGTATCGCTAGAAGTTATTCAGTAATTGCATTTACTTATTTAAGGATTTATGTTAATTTTTGCGCGATTGCCTAGTGATGGAACAGGTTGAATTAAATTATAAGAGTTTTACATGTTAAATGATTTTAGGCGTATCTCAATCACCTTTCACAGTATCGCTCTCAAACAAAAACACTATGTCCATTTTTTTTCCCGGGCCACGTTTCTGCATAAACTTTTTTTAAAATTTCAATATCCCGAAAATTGTCGGTAAATTAAAATTTATAAACTCAACAAACATACAAAAACACAAACTCTTATTAATTTACGTCTGATTGCTCTCTTGAAGCAGGGTTCTTTTTTTCACAGGACACTATACGTTTTTGTTTGAAAGCGATATTGTCCAAAGTAGATGAGATACGCCTAAAATCATTTAACGTGTAAAACCCTATTCTTTCATTCGGCCTGTCCTGCACTCGGCGGCGTTCTTAAGGCTTCTTTTCTTAGAAATTATAAGCACCTTTCTATATGTTTATGTGCATTTGACACTTTATTTGTGTAAGGTTATGATCTCCCAATAACGCCAGAACACTCAATCGCAAAAAAATCAAACTTCAATTTCAAGAAATAGCTTCTGAGAATGGTCCGATTTTCATACTCTTCAAGCACATTTGCAGCTTCCTTTTAAAAAGCAACCACTCAAACTATTTAAACTAAGGCGTGCGTTCAAGGCATAAATATTTGCCAAATGAAAGTTTGAAGTTATTGCCTTACCTTCTACAATTTTAGAAAATAGTGTCGTATAATTGAGAACATTGCACACATTTAAAAAAGACCTGTTCAGCTAACTGCCACTAGAGTAACAAGTGAGCAAGTTATAGTACTTGAGCGTTCACCAAATCTTTTAAATTTTCTGAAACAGTTTCGGGGCTTATATTAAAAAATATTTATTTTAGAATGACTGGAATTAATAAACAGATTTGAACCATACTTGGCATACACATACTACATAACCAAAATATTCATATTTTGAAGTAAACATTGTTTTCACCATAATGTTAGATGGTGTCCAATCTTAATTTATTTCAGCTTTAACAAGTATGTTCAACGTGCTTCAAACCATTTAGAACCCAATTTAAACGTTCTCAGTATGCTGAAAAAAAAATTTCAACAGAATGGGGACAGCCGTTTTCTATAACGATTAAGCATAGCTATTATTTACATGATTTAGTACAATTATTACTTCGTTTTATTTGCATTTAATTCAAGTTCCGAATTGAACTATTACACTGTGCTGTGTTTAAGACGTAACGTATAGATATCACAAATCAAAAATTTTTAAAATCTCTTAATTCTGAAATTTTTCTTCGCTTTTGTGTTTAATCACATCCTTCTTGGACAACAATGGCGATTAAGAAAAAAGTAGACAGAGCGATTCCTGTTCAAATTATAACTAGCAATGATCTGAAATCGGAAAAAGTCGTTAATGACACCTAACTGACTAACTTCAGTATTCCCTTTTCATGGGAAATTCTTTCGCATGATTTAGTTCACAGTTTTCAAACTGTGGTCCACGNACTAACTTCAGTATTCCCTTTTCATGGGAAATTCTTTCGCATGATTTAGTTCACAGTTTTCAAACTGTGGTCCACGAACAACTGGTGGTCCTTGGCTTTTATAATGCTCTTGAAAACAATTGTAACAAAAATAAGTTGTTGGCACCGAGACTCCAACTCGCATCCAACGCCAATAATTCGTAACAATGCTCACTATTTCTCATCTACAAGTTTCGCATATTTTTAATTAGCATCATTTCTGAGATTCAATACGAAAATGCTATTTTATGCTAGGGAAAGCCCGGCAGTTTTTGAAACACTAAATTTGTGCACTGGATGAGTGTCAACTTATTCTGTGCCCAAGACGACACAAGCCTTAAAAACAGGCCTAAAAGGACTAAATCAGTGGTTCTAAAACTTTGTTTTTCCAGGGACCACTAGAGGTAGATTGTCATCCCACCCTCAACACATCGTCCATTCACGTTCCGAAATGCAGGAATAATTACTTTTGACAGTTCATTGCAATTAACTTACCACTACAAAAACTTGGTACTTGTATAATTTCGTCATGGAAACCTTTAAAATAAATTGACTAAAAAGTAATGTTACGTGTTTTATAACGTAAAGGACATGGCAAATTACTGAACACAACATTAAACAACGTAGAACAAACTGCATTATCAAAATTTAGAACCAGACATCTCAAATAAATGAAAACGTTTGATGGTACTCAGAAAGTATCGCGGGGACACCTGTCCTAGAGACTACGAATACTGCGATGACAAAACATAATTTAATGCATTGCAACAACATATATACTAAACAAATCTGAATCCATGTGATCCAATTAGAGAAACGTGAAGTTTTATTTATACAGCCAATTCCTTAAATTGGACCAGTTTTAATGTTTAGCGATTACTTTACTTGCAAAATATGTGCATTCATTTGTTATTCTGATGAGTCTGCCCGTTGCATAAATATGCTCTAAACAATAATCCTGCATGTAATTATCTGAATATTTATTTTTCAGTACTAAAATAATTAGTGTTTCATGAACTGGTTGGCTTTCTCTAGGATAAAATTTGTGTTTTCGCACTGAATATCGGCAACCACGCTAATTTAAAATATTCAGAACTTGTATATATAAGAAATAGTGCGCACTGTTGCAAATTATTTACCAAAAAGTTACTGAATTTAAATGTCATAGTTGGACGCTGAGTAACGGAATATCCGTACGCCGTACGCACCGACGAAACGAGGTGCTCAGTGTATCTGTAGATATCATCTTCATGTTTGCTTATTTTTTGGGTATCGGGCACGCAAAATAACTTAAGGTAGGCCGGCGCTACAGTATTTCCACACTCTCCAGTAAATTCTTGGAGATGTGCCACCTAGGTGTTGAAAATGTAAACAAATGACAAACGAAAAAACCAATATGGCGGGTGGAGTGCATTCGACAGAATGTAAGTAGGCGAATGTTAGTACAATATGATTGATTGGAGGGTCAGTCGTCTGCTGGACGTGGTGTTGTGGGAGGCCTCCAGAAATGTAAGTTTTGTAAATAAATGTTAAAATAATAATTTTATAATAATTTTAAATCAATTATTTTAATATTTTTTATACATTTTTGGAAATGTTTAATGTTTTTTATTTTTGGAGTATTTTGTGATTTTTTTTGTTTAAGGTCATACAAGGTCATGGAGTCAAGGTAAAAGGAAAAGTTCAAGGTCACTTTGATTCAATATGGTGGTTGGGTGGCATAATAACATGACAGCCGAAAGACCGGAATGACAGAGCATGATGCCGACTTCGGCTGTGGGCTAAGTTATGTCCAAACATTCAAAATTTTAACTAATTTTTTTAATTTTTATTTTTGGTCGAGGGTCTTGGGTCTTCGGTTTGGGTCAAGTGTCAAGTTTTTTAGGAATTTGTTAGAATTTTTATCTATTTTTAATTATGTTTTAATTTTTCTATTATTATTTGGATTTTTTGGGTTTTTTTAAATTTTATTTTTTATATATTTTGAATCATTTTTTAAATATTTTATAAATAGTTTTTTATTTGGGGAGGGGGGTTAAATTCATACAAATTCACGAGCATGGGGTCAAGGTCAAGGTTACCCATATCCAATATGGCCGCCTACCGACTGGAATGACAGAGCATGAACGGCTCCGAGGCCCCGATCCCCCATCCCCTTGCCATATAATCATTCTACTCATTACCCTGACTAAGTATCTCTGGGCTATGTGAACCCCTCCAAAAAAGTGCCATAATAACTGGGTGGTTAGATACATGTGTTTCAACTTGCTGACAACCAAGTGTGTATAATCATATAAAGACTAGCATTTTAAAAATTCAGTTAGTTTTTGCACTGAGAAAAATATTTATTTGTTGGTACCAAAATAAAGTTACTTATGTGTTTTAAAATAATGTGTTGTGCCAAACACTTTATTGGTTATTTAGACACTGTCAGTATGTATTTAATACACAAAACCATTTGACGAGTAATTTTTATTATGCGGCCTGATATCCTTTCTTTCAATGAAGCGACTCTGATGCAGCGCACTGCACAATAGTTTTTGTATGTGTTTCTATGAACAACAGCGCATGTATCACGCACTAGATACTCGACTGTAGTCTTTTGACGATATTTTCACACTTTTAGAATCAAATTTTTGAACAATCACCCTATGTTTGACGTGTTGTGTTGTGTTTCCTATATACTGTCTGGCATGCATCTCAAGCGTCTTATACTTCTGTTTAAATAAACGTTAATTTGTTTTGGTTAAATTAAACTTTTACTTACATTTGGTCTACAATTCATATTACATTTGTAATTAATATGAATAAAAACAGACAGAAAATGTGTGTTGGCAATGTCTAGTAATAAATAGTTCTCATGCAAAATGTTATTAAACTTAGTGCTCACAAATGTGATGCGTTGTCTTCTGGTGTAATTTTCTAAACGGCCGTTGTAACTTCTCTATGATACGTGAGTTTTAGTTGCATTATTTTATTTCACGTAACAGAAGTAAATTTTTGTTCTATCATTTATTGATAGGAATATTTTTTTGATCCCTAATTACTGCGTGAAGCATTTATTCGTTTGTCGTTCTTCCCCAGTTAAAAACCATTTTATTTTTGAACTCGTATCGTAAGCAACTATATAATTCTGAACTCTAACTTGTCTTTAAGAGCACTGTCACGAAACGCTGAAAGATATTACTTTGTTAGAGAGCAATCGAAAGAATTCTATATTTCACGTGTTAAACAAGTTAAGTGTGATACTTTACTGGACAATACAGAACATTTGCGTATTTTGGGATGAAACTATAGATTCAGCGCTAATATTCAAGCACTCTCTTAGAGAGAGGTTGTGTCAGATGTTACTTCATTCCTGTTTCCACTAACAAAACTGCATGGTAGGTTACTCTGTTGGAATCTCTCCAAAATCCAGATAAGTTCAGGTCAGATCATCTGTGATGTCAGAAAACTGTGTTACACTGGTGACGTCAGGAGTAAAAAATACTGTATATTTTGGAGGTATTAGCGACTAGTCCACGAAAGTTATTAGCTCCTTTCTTTGGCTGTAGTGTGTGAAGTACTGTTGGTGACTTCTGCTGCCTTCTTCACAGAACCATCTTATGTATGACACGTAGAAAAAAAAACTGTTTCATTGTTTTTTTTCTCGGTTCATTTTAAGAGCGATTTTTAGTTTCGTTGTAAACTATTGTACTTGCTAAATCAGGCTTTGTTCGTACAGCAATTTCGTATTTTTTTGCGGATACGTGCTTTTTGGTTTACAAATTTTCCTCAGAAATCCATTAAGGTCTAATGCGCTACATGTGAAAACTACAGCAGTAATTTTACAATGTGCAAGGGTGTAAATTGGGCACATAAGTAGCTTATTAGAGTAACGTGACTACGTATCTCTTTCCTCCCTCGGGCAGTAGAATAGCCTACTGACTACCGTTCCAAAACGCGGAAGGCTGGAGGTGCCAAGAGAGCCAAATGTGCTGTATAAATAGGTAAGTAGCTAAGTAGGGGGGGGGNACGTAGTGAGCACAGCTGCTCCGGAGCCAAAATTGCTTTGAGTTACGCACGTGAACTGGCGTGTATCCTAGGGACAATATTTCTTCTAACAGGTTTCATTATTAATAATTTGTCACGTCAATTTGTTAGACATGATTCTCATTTATTCAGTCCGCCTGCCGGGAAATTTTAAGGCACGTACTTGTTTCTTAAGTGCGATAAAGTGGCATGTTTACTTACTTACAAGTAGGGAAGTCAGTTATGACAACCGCTGCAATTGCTGGGTGTTTTCGCAGTCATCAGGTCGATATAATGTTTCACTGCCAATAGGGACGAATACAAGTGGAGAAAAGTATGTGGTCCACACAAAATAATTAATTTCAGACTGAAGCGTTGTGAAGGGCGGCCAGTTGTAAGAATATTGGGTTGTTAGTAAAACTTTTTAACGCCAATAAAAATATTCAAAATTCATTACGGAGGATTGAACAATATCGTTTTGTAAAAATTATAAATCACTGGCGCTAAAATTATTTTTATCACCTAAAATTTTTATTAATTTGTAGTAACAATGAATATTCTTATTTCTGTTCGTACGTTACTGCCATCAAAACTATTTTAGGGCCTAAAAAATACATTACTTTATAATAACCACGATTAGTCTTATTTTTGTTCCTTCCGTATATTGTATAACAAGGTGGGCTCCCACAAAATAATTATTTCTCTGAGAATTTAAAGGGATTGCATACATTGCCGAAAATAAACCTAAGAAAAAAATTAAGAAACAGAAAACCAGACAAATCCCAGATAATGAAAACAAACACCTAGGTACTACAAATGAACCTAGTAGTTAACAGAATGAAACAACGAGCGACGGTAACAAACTGGGCGAGAAAACTGGTGAACAACTACTACAGTAAACACAACCATGAACTGCTAGTTATTTGTAGTTCATTATCTGGGTTTTATCTGGTTTTCAGTTTCTTTGTTCTGTCCTTGTGCTAATTTTCGGCAATGGATACAGTCCATTTAAATGCTCGCAGAAATCATGCAACACTATTGCCATTGTAGTTTACGCTCTAAAACTGAATCAGTGAGAATTTCACTGTTTGAATCAGTTAACAGCATCTGACTCATTCATTAATCACTTCAGTTAATTTTAACTAACTAATCAGTGAAAAAACACCCGATTTCTTCACTTGTTGATTCATTTACATTTCCCACTGCTTCTTCAACTATTTCATTCGCGGTTTTTTTTCAGTGATTTTGCTTTTTGACTGATGGATCAGTTGAATCATGCGTATCAGTTCTAGCTAGAGTCTGTTTGTAATTATTCTGGCAATTAGGATCGTAACAGTGTTTGTTAGTGAGTTTATTTGATGCCTTAAAATGGCAAAAACAATCCTTACGGAATAATTTCCACAGAAAACAAAATAAACAAAGTTGTAAAACGTGAACATATTTATATACGCACATGCTATGCTTCACAGTTGCAAATCTAGAAATCATCGCTCATAGCTATCGGTCATGGTAGCTGAGGAAGCGCAGGAGCAGGGCTAGGGGAGTAGAGGTCGCAGGCTCGAATCCCGGGCAACGTGAAATATTTTTAATAAACGAAATTGTATTGTACAAATATTTGTTTGAACCAACTAAATCTTACACGTTCGTAGCAACAAAATAAAAGCAAAAATTAATTTGCTTTTAGCAATTGATTGGATGAAGTATTCACTGATTAATTCAGTGAATTTTACCCTCCGAAGCAGTTAGTTATTTCCCACTTATTCTAAGTGTAGCCGTTTTGACTGATTAAAATAGTTGGATTTGACTGCGAATCGGTGAATTTCCACTGATTAGAATTTAGAGTGTAAATTTAATACCAACATATTAGTTTTTTTTCTAATGTCCGTTGCAATCTATTTCTTCGATGTGACAGTTGAAATTCTCCTCGCAAGTTTGGATACTGTCACGAGCAGTCTCAGAAGCCGGTAAATGAGTTACGAGCCGGAAAGCGTCATGTTCGGAAGCCCTATATCGCGGACACCGGCACGTGACTGTGAGCAAGAACAGCGCCCATTTTTGGTTCCCGGGGATGCGAAGCCGGAATTAGATTCTCCGCCGTGATGGACGGAATGCCGCACTTCCCAAGGGCTGCGCCCCCGAACCCCGGGCCAAGCCCTCTCCTCTCACAAGTTCACAAACGCAATAAAACTGTCCATCGAACTGAGCATTCTGCCTGTCTTCGGTTGCCTCGAGACTCGAGATTGAAATCGATCGTATCACTTGCCTACGGGGCAGGCAGGTCCCGGTCTGCGAGTTCCTGAATTCGAGTTGAGTTGGTGTTGTAGGGGGGAGGGGAGATCCCCCCCCTTCAGCTGTAATTACTGAAGTCTGAGAGGTAGGATCCTGTTCGGAAGCAGATCTTGCTGAGCCACCGACCCCGGCCGAGAGAGCACTCACTCGCTAATTAACTCAGCCGATTATTAACTTCCCCGCTCCGCTACATGCAAATACGTTGAGATAAGTAGAACTAATTACAAGTGTTAATTGCTTGCCGGGACGTCGCCTACATTTTTTTTTTACATTTTTAACTCATACTTTTGGAGATTTGTGGGAAAAGTTAAGAGAGAGAAGTGTCGGTCGGCGAAAAAAAAAAAAGTTGTCTTAAAGGGTCCGCTTACGTATGGAACGATGCAGAATGTATAGATGTACATCGCGAAAATCTGTTGTGCCAAAATCGTCTTCAAAACATGTGCCGTTCTGGTATGTTTCCGATTGTGTGTAGCATGGTTCAGCGGTTTCCAGGCGAATCTAAAGACGTTCAATATTTTAACAGCAAAACTCTCATACGCAGAGACCTGAAAAATTCGTAGATTCATTTTGGGACAAGCTATAAATCATAAACGTGTATGCATGTGTCAATTTTGCTATTTGTTCACGCTTTATTTGACACCTCCTTGAGTACTCGGAGCCAATAACAAACTTAAAACAAAATGCATGCCCAATTAACGCCATCCACCCTGACAGCAAGCAACCAACGTGACATTGGCATATGATTGTTTGAACATAACATTGTGAATTCTAACCTACAGGTCACTGAATTCACACATTTTCAGGTATCTACTCATACGAGTCAGTCAGTAAGGAGAAATATCTTCCCANGTTGTCTTAAAGGGTCCGCTTACGTATGGAACGATGCAGAATGTATAGATGTACATCGCGAAAATCTGTTGTGCCAAAATCGTCTTCAAAACATGTGCCGTTCTGGTATGTTTCCGATTGTGTGTAGCATGGTTCAGCGGTTTCCATGCGAATCTAAAGACGTTCAATATTTTAACAGCAAAACTCTCATACGCAGAGACCTGAAAAATTCGTAGATTCATTTTGGGACAAGCTATAAATCATAAACGTGTATGTATGTGTCAATTTTGCTATTTGTTCACGCTTTATTTGACACCTCCTTGAGTACTCGGAGCCAATAACAAACTTAAAANATGTGTCAATTTTGCTATTTGTTCACGCTTTATTTGACACCTCCTTGAGTACTCGGAGCCAATAACAAACTTAAAACAAAATGCATGCCCAATTAACGCCATCCACCCTGACAGCAAGCAACCAACGTGACATTGGCATATGATTGTTTGAACATAACATTGTGAATTCTAACCTACAGGTCACTGAATTCACACATTTTCAGGTATCTACTCATACGAGTCAGTCAGTAAGGAGAAATATCTTCCCAAACAGACAACAATTCTTTAACAGAAATGAATGTTCAAAAATGTAACACAGTATAATGACACCTAAGGAGTCAGGTTTTCCCGTAATGAATTTCTTGTTACTAGACATGCGGAGTTATAAAAATCCGTTTCTTACTAGGAAAGCACGCATAATTTCGCAGTTTGGTCTGGCTACGAATAGCACTGAAGAAACTTTACGTGTGTAGTACAAGGGTTCATACCTTTACTGTTCTTTACTGTCTATATTTTTTCCAGCGAAATTGGTAGTCATAGGTTTTTTCAGAATATTATTTGCTAATAATAATATAAAATTATAGGATAAAAAAACAATCTTTACCTTTGTGATGATGCAGAGTTATTAGTTTTCAAAACGATAGTCGACAGTGGTTGTAGAAAACAATGTTTCAATTNTACCTTTGTGATGATGCAGAGTTATTAGTTTTCAAAACGATAGTCGACAGTGGTTGTAGAAAACAATGTTTCAATTATCTGCGCCGTTCAAAGTTAGAAGACAACCCCCAACTGATCTCCGTTGAGAACACTATCACTACCGATTTTTTNTACCTTTGTAACGATGCAGAGTTATTAGTTTTCAAAACGATAGTCGACAGTGGTTGTAGAAAACAATGTTTCAATGATCTGCACCGTTCAAAGTTAGAAGACAACCCCCAACTGATCTCCGTTGAGAACACTATCACTACCGATTTTTACTGCATCACTTCATCATTGCAGTGAGTTCATAAGCACATGGTGATCATGCCACGGTGACGTAGCAAGAAACGCTGTTGCTCATATGCAAATAGGGTTACCAGACGTTTGGCAAAAGGAAGATTTGTCCTCCTTTGTAAGCTTGTCTATGCGTCCGGCCAGATTTTTCGTGGTGGTGAAAAATGTTCTGCTTTTTGACCTGATAAAATGTAGTATTTATCAACTAATTATTTTGATGTTACCAGTTTCTGTGCAACAAAACTTGTTATAGATGTATTGACGACACTCACTCATTTAGTCATAATAAAATGCATGTCTGTAACCATGTAAATTAAAACTCTTATGGTTTTTCTTTTCAAATTTCTCATTCACATTAATATTTAATACAGCAGTATCCGTATTAAAATGTTTCGTTGAGTAAAACAACTTTAAGAACCCGCGTTTATTTTTCTGATACTTGGCCCTCATACTTTGGGTTAACTGATAACGTGAACTTTATGTTAACTAATCTTTAGAAAAGTATTTGCCCGAAATACTTGTGACTTGATTAAACTAATGTTTCAAAATTGTTAGTATTAAACTATGCGCAAAAAAAATATATCATCATTTTCGGCGTGAATGAAATTTAATTGCCCTCCTTTTTGATGAAATATTCTCCTTTTCCAGAGTGAATGTATCCCCCTATTTTATCCCGGGTTTTTGGTAACCCTACACATAAACAGATTTTCTCTGTGCGATGTAATACTATGAGAACGAAGTAAATGTGGGACCGCGTGCCAGATTACTGCAAATATTTCAAAATCTGCCGTAGTGAAACTATTTCAATGCACATTTCACACATAGTGAAGTTTTACTTAATTTAAAGTTTCCAAATAACATATTTTATCATTGTTTATGCGGGCGTTTAAAAAATTGTCCGCAACTTAAATGAAGCCCGTAAAGTAAGACTAACTTCTTCCTAAACACGCTAATTACAATTTAATTTTAGTATTTAAAATTGTGTTCGGGGGGGGGGGGCATACAGTTGTGTCACGGACAAGTGGATTCTTTTAAAAACCCGATTAGTTTTCTTTAAAGTCAAGTTTGCGTCATTCAGCACCAAGGGAAATAAACACCATCATGCGAATTTTGCCTAATGCTCATATTCCGGTGCTCCGGAAATTATGGTTTGTTATATCTACTTTGTAAAAATAAGGCAATTAGGTAATACTGTGTACAACAGTATGAATACATAAAATTTATTTATTTTCATAAATATATCTGTTTGTGAATTCTAGTTAACAATTCTGATTTTTATATGTTCTGATAATATTGTAATTTGTTTATTTTTTTCATTTTTTAAAGTCACAGATTGTAGAATTTTCATTGGTTCAACTGTTGGTTGATGTTGTCTCGGGAGGCTGTACCAGTGAATGAAGAATGGCGTCTAATTTTTTTTTCCTGCCATGCGCACAGCGCGTTTCCGAGAAGAAGTTTCGTCTTTAAAAAGCGAGCATTAAATGAATTCCCCCTCCCCCCTCGGCAAAGCAATTTGAAGGATGGCGCGTTAGCCATACTAATGGCTCGACTATTTAGTACGTATTACAGCTAACAGCTTGTCGTAACCATTGTCAAAGCAAGAAACGTCTTTTTTAAAGGACGTTTACGAGTAGGCTCAAGGCAGATATATACTGCATTTTTAGTGCCTTCAAGTGACGCAATTTCTCATGTTTTCTACAAAACTGTAAAAATAAACTTTTTTTTTTTGCAATTAGTATTGAATGTAACATTTTCATAAGCATAGCTAAGAAATGTTGGATGCCATAATGAACAAATAACCGACAAATTAATACGCGAATACATGCACCGCACACAAGTAAGCGGAAATACAGTTTATTTAGTAATTAGTTACATGTTACAATAAAATTATCGTAGCTAATCGCTGCAATTTTAGGCAGCATACTTTCACGGTAATCCCCAGCACCAAAAATAACTTTGACGAAAATATATCCCTACGTATAGTTTCGAAAACTTTTAACAACAAATAATTTATTTTTTTTTCTGTTAAGAAGGGAAATGGGCGAGGAAGAAAAAAATATTTCCCTAAACAGAGAAGAAGAAAAATCAGTGCATTTGTAGACTTGCGTTGGAGCGTTGATCAGGTGACTTTGTGGAATTTTTAGAAATGCAATTATTTTCCACGATGTATCCGGAATCTTTGTGAGAAAACACAGCACCGCCTTTAGCCGAGAGTATAAAGGAGGGGCCATGTAAAAATAAAGGTCAACACGTGGTTAATTTGTGAAGCATGTTGTAATACACTAAAAAGTTTCTATATAATATATAAATAAAATTTAAACAAAATAAAAAATAAGGCATTTTAATGTTAACACAAGTATAAAAGGATTGTGATACATGACACATTTAGGAAACAACCAAACACGTCATATGTGGTGTGATTTCTCAAAGGTTTGGTTCAGAAAGTGTCAAGAAAACGTGAATAGACTATATATACAATAAAAGTGGAATACAAGAAACAAGCCATATGTTATTTTTGGTTAATCTTAATTAAGGTATTTTTTAAAATGAAAACTAGTAAATAATCAAGCAAAAAACGTTCCTAAGGAAACTAAATTCACGAACTTCGTTGTGAACTCTGAAAACTCAGTAGATCACTATTATTTTAATTTTAATAACACTACCAACTATTCATATTTCATAATCAACTGGCATATTATATTGCTCAATTATTTGCTTTACCACTGTTTAAGGAAAATGTGTATTTTTGACCTTACTGTCATGGATTTGTCAGAACTATGATAACACAATGAGAGGCAAGGAGCTTAACTATCATTCTTTCGGAGAGATTTTTAATTCTTAGAATTCTGCGCAAGTTGTGCAAGAGTCCTAATGACGTCATCTCTGTGAACATATACGTGCAGGAAGGAGCAAACTTGGGAGTGAATTTCGCAGGCACGAAGGAAGAATAATAATCAAGAGAGCTCGCAGCAGCCGTGCGTTCTGTGTGAGAGGAGTAGCAGAGGAGAAATGCGATATTTCACTGCACAAGACAGCAGTATTATGCCTTCCAGAGCGAGTTTGGCTACGGAGTGCATTAGACATCTCCAGTTACACATTCCAGACAACGCTATGAAAACTAGAATATCGACCGACGTGCAGGCGAAAGTATGGAGTTCGTGTATCACAAAGTCACGCGGAAAAAGATATTCTAACAAATTTTTGCTTATAAACAACCAACTTCTGAAGGTAAACCGTGCAGGTCCCAACACCGAGTCACCCGCAGTGTTGCCAACTCGTACGTGGGTGTGCCTTTGCGATTCTTCAATGAAAGCAATAAGAACAACTTAGAATCTCGGCGGTTGCTTCACCTGGAGCCCTTCTATACACAACCCAATACAAAGGCAACTGCTCAAATATTGATCACTACTTTGGCTTGCTGACTGTCGCGCCAGATGTTTTATTTTATTTTTCAGACAGGAATGTACGCGCTTTTTTCTATTTTCATTTGAATGGGAAATAAAGACGGTTTCTTCAGTTCATTTTTAAATTGACGGAAAGAATAAAAATGTAATGCTCTCTCATCAAATTCTATGCTATCATGAAAATTAACTAAAGTACGCTGTGAACGGAATGTAGATATTATAAAATATTAAAAATTAAGATGAAAAACCTTGATAAGCCTAAGTGGTCGTACGCTACCTGAATCACAACCGAAAAATAACTAAATGAAACTAATCCTGTCACAAACATTTCGGGACGGCCGCGGGTTTTATGTGAATACGTCTGCGTTAGCGGGTAATATTTTCTTTGCGATTTGGGAATGCAATGAAAGTAACGAAACGAGTTCTTGGCTTTTATGGCTTAAATCGACAAGACATTGACGAAATCTTTCGTTAGGCTCCAAAATCAGCGTGCCAGCACATCGGAGTCGCAATATATACCGCGCGGAAATTGTCGCGTACGCCCAGAATTGTTGCCAATCGCCGCGGGCCCTCGTCCGCATCTCGCGCATGCGCGGTGCTAACTCAATGTAATGATAGCACCATAGTCTTATACCCGATCGAATCATACGGCATTTATCTCAATAGAAGTATCAGTCACGGAGTTATAGTGTCGGAATGCATCACCCTGCAAGCGTTACATCGCCCTTTCCGTCCTGGCACCCCGTGTGTCAGTCTGGTTTTAAAGACGTATTAACGTAAAAAAAAAAAATAATAACTTTCTTAGTCGTGCGTTCCAAATCAACACCGTTTCCATCCTCCATAACAGCTTATACGGCCCACAATCTGCGACTTCTCTAGCCTTTTCCTCCGGAATTAAGCTAGTCACTTCCCACGACAAAGTCACACCTATAAACGCTGAAAAATATTAAAGTCCCACATGAATGCTTAAGAGACTCAGGCCACATAATTAATTACCTCGTGTAGCATCCGGGGCCGCGGTGACGGAGTGGCTATAGCGCTCGCCGCCCACCAAGGCCAGGCGGGTTCGCTTCCGGATTTTCGCATGTGAGTATCGTGCAGGACGATGCCACTGGTCGGCGGGTTTTCTCGGGATCTCCCGTTTACCAAGCCCCTTGCATTTCGGCGCTGCTCCATATCCACCTCGCATCACCCTCATTGGCTCTCAAGACCCCGGTGTTAACAGCCGACCAAACTTATCCAACACACTCGCTGGTCGGCACGGTCACAGGTTGTAGAAACGTCCGCTGGTTGGCGCACGAGGTACAGTCTGACCCCCTGCCTAACTCTCTTCTCTCATATATAGAGCCTTGATCCCCTTCCCCGCAAACACCGCACTTACAATTGCATGGGACAAGGAACGAGGAAGTAAGAGGTAAACCTAGAACCTTCCAGTACACTCCGCCATACCCAGCCAATCGTAACTAGCTTCAGAATCATTCTGGTTGGCGCATACAATGAAACTTACAGAGCTGTTTTCGCCTTTATATATTGAGGGCAGCAATTTTCGCCTTCTACTCTTATGTTTGACTATAAAATTTGAAGGCGAAATACAGCCATCAAATTTTTCCTTCCATCAAATGCTATCAATAATCTTGAATGTGTTTGAAAATGTGTCACACTGTCAAATTTATTTTTTTCTGGAAGGATCTAATTTGAATTTTATTTAACAACTACTTTCAAAGTGAGATGCTGCTGTTGTGTTTCAAAGCAGTCCATTAAATAAGAAATGTAGCGAATGTTGTAATTTATTTCCACACTTTTTACTGAATTCAAATTTTATTTATCAGAAATTTTTCTGAACAATGAAATTGAATGTCTCCGAATGCTTAATATTGTGTGCAATATCCACTTAAAATAGAATTCCTGCCCAGGCAGCTTCTACATAAATTAATTATCTTCATGACGTATTTCGTTTCCAGCAATTTTTCGTTATTCTGAAGTTTCGGGACGTTCATTTTTGTCGTGCACGATTCTGATTGGCTGAGCCCGTCAGACATCAAAACATTTTTAAAACCGATCCAATCTTCAAATGTTTGATGGAAACTGAATCCATCCAACTTTTTCAGACAAATGTGGCGGCGTTCATGTCGTTTCGATGAAGTCACAACTGTCCAGCATTATTTGACCAAACTTATCGGAAGCAGTCTGCCGGCAAAATATGTCAGTGCGACAGGGTGTTAAGAAACAGGCGCGGCATGGCGATGCATCTTCAATGGAAAGTCTCCTCTCCCCAGCGCACAGCCACAGACAGGTCCACGCAGACGTCATGGCGTGGCGGCTCCTTTTGATGTCAGCGTAAACCCAGACTCTGATTGGCTGACAGGATACTGAGCTGCCGGCGGGCAAGTAGGTTGTCAGGCACCCGCCGGTCGGCGAGCGGCGTTCCGACATGTTGCCGGCCAGTGAAGAGGCCATTTTACTGGCGCGCGTTGCTGTAGTTCGCGGAGTAAGTGGCTGTTTCGCCTCTGTACGGGCTGTTCATGTCAGATCTACTTTTATGCGAATTGTCTGTTCTGCCACTGCGTTTAAGTAAAATTGACATAGCCGCAATCCTGATTGCTTTATTCATGCATCGGCCAAGTGAAACTGTGAAATTATTAGAAAATTTTACATTTTACAAATTTTCTTATTTTTACACGTATTTGCATTTAAAAAAGGAAGAAGCAAAATAAATAATTTCAGTATTAACAAATGCATACTTAACAATTAATTCAACATTTGGACACGAAACCACTGTCGGTCCGTCGTCACCAACTACACTCAGTGCACGATGGACGGCTTGTCCGTCAAAACACGTGCAAGTAAGGGCAGTGACATTCTTTTGAAGGTCGATTCCAAAAGTACTTTGTTAGCCACGAACAGCTCTTTATTCTTCAGTACGTTGTGAAACAGGTCTAATGTGTCTCACATTGTTCTTCAATACCTGCTGCAAATTAAAATAAGACGCTTCAGATGACAGAACAGTATAGTAGGCGTTGTGAATACCCGGGGAGTCAAGTTACAATGTGTGACGAGAACACTTTGTCACGTGGCGTCAACCCATTAATGAGTGGGGAGCCCTCAAGATCTTCAACATGCAGCCTTTTCCACCACTGCCAGCACGAGACCAACTTTAATGGACAGGTCAACAGAGAGAAACTCTGATGAGGCCTACCGATCGTCCCATCCTCCTGCTTAAGATAATGTGGTGCATAAATAAACACTATACATATTGATAAAATTCTGCACGTTTTTGCCCGCGAATATAGAAAAATAAGCAACGGCGATCCTAGATAACATTTTTCTCTGACGATCTGTTTCTTACGCCAGAAATTTGCATCTTTTGTTTCAGCGTAAGATATTGCGCTAAAAGAATATATCGCTGCGTCAAAATATTTGCCGGAGCTGCGGCGGTGTAGTGGCCAGACCACTCGCCTCCCACCAAGGCGAACCGGATTAGATTACCTGAGCTGGTCAGTGGGTTTTCTCGGGGGTCTCCCGTTTACCCCACCCTTGCATTTCGGCGCTGCTCCATACTCACCTCGCTTCACCCTCATCGGTTCTCAATAACTCCATGTTGCGAGCCGCCCAAACCTCTACACTCTACTCAAAATATTTGCTCAAAAAGTACGCACAAACTGATAGTTAGGAATGCTTTTTTTTTTATCTCCGTATTGGTTTTCAGACAACCTGTCAACTTCAGTTAACGTTCAGCGTTAATTTATGTACTACGCCTCTTCAAGTTTACATGGCACGCGTGGGTTCGTTCTACCCACACAGATTCTCCGGTATTATGTACTACTGTAATTTGTTTACATCCTAAAGCTGTGGTCGGGCAAACGGTGGTCGGACGCCGTCGACCGGTGAATCAGGCAGCAAGAAAATGTACACAATGAAAGAGAAAATTACTTCACAGAAAAACGTGTAGTGACATGATAAGGTACAAAAACGTCTAGAAACATGCAATGTGCTGTGAGGAGGCCACAGTAGTGTAGTGGCTAGCCGCACCGGATTCCCACCACGGCGACATGGGATGGATCGCTCACGGCGTCACGCTTGTGGAAACGTCACAGACGTTATGGGTGACCTGTGGGTTTTCTCGGGGTACTGCTGTATTTCCATGCCCTTGTATTCCGTCGTCGGTCCATCTTAGGGTCTCATTCTATGTCACACTCGAGGTATGATGGGTCGGAGGATTACGGGGACCGTACAAAAAAAATACATTTCCAAAAGTCTACAACCGTAAACCGTAGTTACTCTGCAGCTGCTGGAGTGACCTCGCACCACACAAAAAGTTTATTTTGGTGCCATTTGGTGAATAGGTAACATGCATTACCTGGGTAAATAGTATTAAAAGTAAAAAATACCCGGCTACAGTTCTTTGTTTCTTTGTCAAATGGCACCAAAAAAAATGGAGTGATGCAAAGGTATTCCAGCAGATGCAAATTATCCCCAGTTTACGGTACAAGGATTAGTTGTCATACTCTACAAACCAAAACGATTCATAAAATAAAATAATGCATAACTTTCTTGACACTGAGTAATTTGCTTAACAAACGAATTATCATATTATATTAGTCACTCGATGGGTGTTACCGCCGACATAGGGTGCATCTTCATACGCTACTATCATTATCATATAAACAATACAATAACACTATATAGTCTACAGTATTCGTGAATACTTCCAATGTTTCTGAAGCCCTGTTTAAGTTCTACTTTCAGTATCCTTCCGCCAAAACGTAAACAAATCTGGAAGAAAACGCAAATAACTGCAAACCACCACATCGTATTTGTGCACCGGACTGAAACTCAGAAATGCATGTATGTTTTATACGTAACAAAGAATTGTTTTCCAAAATATACTTCCGAAAATCTAAATATGGCATTTTAAAAACGTTTACTTTAGAAATCAACTTTTAAAAACTATTTTTAATAATAGTTTACATAAGATGTACTTCTCACTAGCCACTACCAACATACCTTTATTTTGTATGCTTTCTATTCATATTGGTTATTAAATAAATACTTTAATTTAAAAACAAAAAATATAAAAGAAAGTTACATTTAACAAAACAAAATAATGTGCGTTACTTTTAACGGAAATATGAAACGCGTCTGATGTGTGATTTGTTTAGGAAATAACCAAGCACGTCATACACGGGGTGATTTTTCAAAGGTATGAATCAAAACTTGTGAAGATACGGTGAATGAGCTATGAAAAGCACGACTGGGCGTGAAATTTTGTTTCATTTTATGAATGAATTCATTCCGCGCTGTTTTCCAGGAAGGCGTTACGTGCATTTCATCAACGCGTAAACGTGAACCAAATTTTACCCACGCGTTATACGACAGTTGTGGAACAGCGAGAATCTATTCATGAATTAAGATTTATGCTACACTAATTACGTCACAACTATATAACAAATGTTCGTAATTTATATTAATTGTTCTACAGCGTAATGTATAGTGTCAGAGAGGTATAGTTGTGGTTGTACATATATAATGAAGCTGTCTATTCAACTAGATTCTGTCCTACGAATATAGAGTAAAATTTCAATTATTATTTAATAAATAGTTTTATTTTTAATTTGCAATTATTCACAGCAACAAAGCAGAAACGTCAAAAAAAATGTATATCCGGCGGAATAAAATGCATTTCATTTCAAGGATAATTTTTCAAAATTAGAGCATACTAGGACTACTTAAAAAACGTTTATAAGCAATATTTAATAGTAATTACGCGGAGTTTAAAAAAAGATCTATTAAAATGAGCAAAATTAAACAGCAATTACGTGAAATTTCAAACGAGGGCAATTGAAATAAAATCTCATTTATGCATCAACAGCCAAAATTGTCAATTTCATTTCTATTGTAAATTTTCCACAAGTAAATCCTTCCTTCAAATTCAGAGGATTTAATATGCCATGATTTTAATTGCTTCCGATATATACGCTAAAATACTCGTGTGTCGCCATAACCCAATCAAATCATCCCATTTATTTCAACTAATTACAAATCCTCGTAATTCAGATACACTGCTGATCAACAGAGATATTAACTGTCAATAAATATTCAATCACCGCGGAAAATTTTCTCAATTACACTTCTTTGTGGCACTTAATTGTGTGATTTCGCTCAAAGTTACTCCCTCAATTTCAGGACACAAACAATCAATTTACGTGCGGCGGGATTACTAAAAGCTTTCATAAAACTGCAGTTCGCAGCTACGGTTTAAATACGCTTACAATTACAACATATATATAATAAATACACCTACTGCCGCATCATACTGGAAAATAATTGTTCGTGGACTTTTCTCTTCTGGTATAAACGCGGTATAGTTCGAACGCCCAGATGAATAATGAATGTTTATTAGCTCCAATCCAACAGCAATGTGCTACTTTTTCCTCAATTTTAATTTATATAGGTCTAAATTTAAGTACTAGACTCTGTTATGACGTTTGACCCAAAGTAAGCACTTTCGAGTCTTGGCCGAAGTGGGCAATACAGATGTGGTGAAACTACTGTAAATATCACTCGTTTCTCTTTTGGCTAAGCCATGTTTGCAGGTTTGTTGACCGTTAAACCTCCAAATATGACTTTCATGGCGGTTACATTTGAGTTAATTATATGTTTACGTTTATTCTTTCCCAATTATCCTTTCGACATAAAAGCGTAAGCGTTAAACAGAAAAAATTTAAATAGTAACAATCCTCAGATTCGATGACTCGTTGAATTCACAAAAAAAGTCTCATTGCGCAAGCACGATTGTGTGGATGTTAATGCGCATCACTGTGTGATCTATGTATATAGTTTATTCGTGGTTTCTTCTCATTTTTTGAATCAAACCTTTGAAAAATCACCCCATGAATTACGAGCTTGTTTGTTTCTTAAATATGCTATGTATCACAAGCGTTTTATCCTTCTTTTAACGTAAAAATGCCATATTTTTGGTTAAACTGAATTTTTAGTAATATTGCCTATATAAACTATAACATTTCATTTATATACAATAAATGTAAAAACAGGGAGACAATAGTTATGTTGGTAACGCCTAATAATAAATTGTTCTTATGCGAAATGTTACTACACTGAGTGCACAAGTTTGCGTTGCGTTGCTCCTTTCGTGTAACTTTCCAGACTTAGTTAAGCTTTGTTTGCACGATGAAGAGGAATATCCTGGAATTAGAACTTGAGCAGAGCTTCAGAAAAGTTGGAAATAACAATTAACGGACTATAACCTCCAACGGCACATCGTTCCCGAGCTGCAAACTCGTGAGTAACCAGCTTCAATCCTGTAAACACGTAAACTTTCCGACCTTTCCAAACGCCTTTCTTAATTATTCTTACGGTAATCATGAGGGTGTGTGTAGGCGCTCCCCGGCCAGGAGATAAACTGCATTTTCGAAACGCATACGTATCGTAGGACCACGGGTGGCATTAGCACGCGGATCAAACGCCATGTAATGCATATAATCCATTCACGGTTACTTCCAACTTCTCTGAAGCCCTGCTAAAGTTTTGTTCCCATTATATCCATTATATTCATCCACCTCATGCAAAAAAAGCTTAACTAAGTCTAGAAAATTACACCAGTGGGAGGGACAACGCACCGCACTCGTACACACTGAGTTTTTAATAAAACAAGAAATATTCATTGCTAGGCATTACCAACACACATATTTTCTCCCTGTTTTTAATCATAATAATTATAAATGTTTACGTATAAATAGTATATAAATTATAAGTAAAAGTCCAATCCAAGCAATATTTAAATACTTGTATTTTAACAGAAGAATAAAACGCTTGTGATGCGTGGAATATTTAGGAAACAACCAAAAAACGTAATACATGGGGTGATTTTTCAAAGGTTTGATTAAAAAAATGTTAAGAAACCGCGAATAGACTATAGTCCACTCGCGGGTACTTCAGACTTTTCTGAAGCCCTGCTGAAGTTCTACTTCCAGGATATTCCTCCACCTCATGCAAACAAAGCTTAACCGAGTGTCGAAAATTACACCAAAAGGACAATGCACCGCATTCTTGCGCACTTAGTTTAATAACATTCTGCATAAGAACTATTTCTTATTAGGTATTACCAATACTCATATATTCTCTCCATTTGTATTTATATTAATTATAAATGAAATATTATAATTTATAGATAAAATATAAGTAAGTGTTCAATTTAATAAAAAATAAGGTACTTTTATGTTAACAGGAGTACAAAACCCTTGCGATACACGGCATACTTAGCAAACAACCAAACACGTCATGCATGGAGCGATTTTCCAAAGGTTTGATTCAAAAAGTGTGAAGAAACCGCGAATAGACTATATAGAACTGGCTTGTGGTATTTTCGCGGTTCAGAGTACAATTGTGGAACTTAGAGCGACTATGCCGTCATTTTATTCGTAAAACGTTGTACGTAAGAACAGGCAAGTGGCCTTAAGTTTGGCACGTATGAAATGGGATTTTTTTTTCAGACACAACACGACTGTCTGAATATCTGTTTCTTTCATAGACTACAGATGAGGTAAACCGATCTCGCTGGCTGCGCACAACCATTATCCGTGTCCCAACATAGAACTGCTTTTCTGCCAATACGGCTAGCAAAAACGGCACGGATTGGATATGAGGTTAGAATACTGTTTAGTTAACAAGTGCTTTGAAATATTTTTAAACTTCCTCTAATTAATTTGTAGTGCAGTGTGATAAAATTCAAATTGATGGAAGTATTTTATTCATACGAAAGTGCTTGTCTTTTCGAAATTAAGATACTAACACGTTCGTTATTGTTGACCATATTTACAGTTGTGTTCTTTTGGGGCAGGTCAGTGTTAGGTACTTGCGCAGAAGATGAATAATCGGTCTACCTCATCTTTGGCCTATACTTTTTTTTGACGTGACAACGTCTTAAATTAGGTTGCGGCTGGGAGTCACTTATGAAAAAGTGTAACGCTCGGTAACGTTACGATGAGTCACCGAACGAGAGAGAGGCCCGCCGAATGCCTTGCGTCTCTCTCCCACTCAACTATGATCGGTCTGCCGCGCGCGCAGCACTACGTTGTCACGTAAAATCTTCGCCCGTAAAACCGACTTTACAGGCAACCATTTTTTTCTATATTGAAGCTCTTTAAAATATTTACAGTGCTTAATACACACCTGAAAAAAAAAAAGCGTTTTGCACAATCAGTATTTCTGTGCTACTAGGTTAATCACGACTTGAGCGAATGTATTGGATGAAAATACACACTGCCTGTACAGAATACCAAAAATGAAACTTGACAAATCTTTATTAGAAAACACGTAAATTCCATTATTTACAATGACAGTTTTACGCACATTACTCACAACTATCTGCGTCCACTTTGCAGACCTCAAGTCACGCCAGCGAATGATGTACAGGCTTTATACGGTTAATTAAGCAGTTTGGAAAGCCCTGCTTAAGGGCTACTTATCTTCCCTTCCTGTCATATCTAAAAGTAACCTTGTCATGGGCATGAAACCGTAAAATTGTTAGGGATGTAAATCATGTATTAATATCCTAGTTCATATTCCAATTTGTAAAAAAAAAAAAAACATTAAATTCAGCGGTTATTATTTGAAATATTATTCTCTCGCAATCAAGTCTAAATAACTGTTTTAATTAATTCAATGCCAACTTAACTTGGAACCTGCACATGAAAGTGGGCACTGTAACATACATTAATTACGGATCGTGTTTTTTGTTGTCAAAGGCGTGCTTCAAAAGTGCTCACGTTACCGTGGACAGCCTTTATCAAACTGTAATGCATGTGATAAGTGAACAGCAAGAGACACGATGGCACCCTGAAGTCTAAGAGGCATTTTGCCTTGGGGGGGGGGAGGAGCGAGGAGGGTGGGCTAAATTGCCCTAGTTACTGCAGTCTGGTGATGTAATATGCGAGTTGGGCGGTTGGTAGTGTGAGTGAGGGGAGAGGGGGAGGAGCTGGTGGCGTGACCCAGGTGGCGGAATGTGCTTCCTCGGGTTACACCTAAGGAGAACGGGAGTGTGTGTGTGTGTGTGTGTGTGTGCGTGTGTGTGCGCGCGCGCTCACCAACTTCGTGTATAAGAAGGAACGGCGGCGGCGGCGTCTCCCGAAAACTAGTTCCTCGCCGGGCACGAGGCCATATGCGCACATTGGGGCGGAGCAGTGGAAAATGTTGGCGAATAAACACTGGTGCACGTGCTGCCGAGAGTTCAGCGGCGTTGCACTGCGCCGAGACATAAAAAAAACACGCCAAATACGACAAATAAAATTAAAAGTTACTGCGTGCACACAAGTGTTAGGTTTGCGAACAGATTCTCTTGTGTTGGAACGCCCCCGCACCAAGCGTTAGCTATACGTACGTCTAAAAAGTTAATGTTATTATTTTAAGTGGGAGGAAGGACACATTTGCACAAACTCTCATTAAGGTGAAAAAAGTGAATTACGCGAGCAAGTATTCTTGTATATAATAAAGGTTACTTTTTAATCCGAACCATGCAGAAATTCTGTTTGACTCGAAAACACATATAATCAAATACGCATGTTTGAAATTTGTACTTTAAACGATAATAATAAAGCGGTTGGTTATATACCTTTGTATTGCAATATTTGTTTTAAAATGGACTGACCTTCACTTCAACGATAGTGTTCAACAAGAAAACGGGAGGATATAGCAAAACCCTAATCATCGCGGGGAGAAGTGAATTTTGATGTTACTCAACTCTCAGTTCGAGGATCATTCTTTCTTTTCATTCACAAAAATAATAAAGACTAAAGTTCAGAAGTATAACTTACTCGCTTGCTCATGACACTCTCATTGTTCATAGCTAAGGTCACATTGATGACAGGCTTGTTTAAATTTTTACCAAAGACTGTATCAGAAATAGTATATTAAAAGTTCGTTATGGCGAGTTCAACTGTGTGCTAGCGTCAGAAATGTTTCTCACGAATCCTAACAGTATATTGTTATTCAATTTTGAGATGCTATAATTAATAATATAATTTTAGAAACGGGATGGCTTATGAAGCTATAATGAGTGTTAAATGAAATGTTTGTCATGCAGAGTAACAATATAATTTTAAACATTGAAGACTTCCAATATATTACAATACTGTTACGTGCGACCGCTTCGCCTTCGTGCCCTCCCCCCTCCCCCTCGGGCGTGCATAGCATAGTCCTCCCAGGATGACGTCACTGGTGCCCGTAGGAGGGGAAGCAAGAGTCGCCACACTGACCGCGATAATGCTAACGGGACTGACGTCACTCCCGTCTCTGGAAGAATAAATTTATTTGGTGGGGATGGGGGGGCATTGCGCGAATTTTCTGGTCATCATCTCCCTCGGCGCGACTCGAAGTGCGAAGAAGCTTCTGGGACAGGCCATTCATGTTGGCAGTAGCGAATGGCCATTGGCGCCGGGTGTGTGTGATCATCGGGACGACTGGCGAAAGCGCATTGACAAACGAGTGCAGTGCGCGGTCACCGGAAGAGCAAAGACAGAATGACAGGCAGGACTGTGAGAAAGTGAGACTTGGCTAGTGAGTGGCGAAAATTTAGAATTATGTACAACTGATGTGAAGTTTAAGTGACTGTAGCAAGTATAAAGACAATAAAGGCTTTAGTTATAACTGAGAATTGATGTATTTGCGCTCACTGATAGGAATCATAAGTAAATAATAATAGTAGGGGTTGGGAGTTCTATTTTGTAAATAATAGCTGTGTTTATTTTTATAACATTGTGAATAAATCATGAAATTAAAATATGTATTTTTTAATACGATCTCAATCCCTTACGAACCAAGAACCACCCTAGGCAATTTGTTACAATTTTGTTATTAGACCACCAAGATGTTACTGAGAGTAAGTGAATTTTAGTCAACAGTTCCTAGGTAATGACACTCAGAATCATTTTAAATGTAATTTATATTAAAATCTGTGCCTGGTCGCACCTCGGTATGGATGTATTTGACATTTATGAATAAGGTAGGGCAAAATTCCGCAGACTGCCTTTATTAGTTAGAGCCATCCTGGCATCAGGTGGAAAACGTTAAAAATCAACAAACGCTTTAAAACTAATTAATATTTCTGCGTAGTTCGTATGCTTTCCGTCGACTACTACGGAATGACGGTGGACAGAGCGAAAGATAGAGAGAAGGGGAGAGTCGGGACATAATTGGCAAATAGCGGCGTCAGAACAGGAATATGAAAGAGAAGCAGTGAAAGAAAGCCACAGAACGTTTATTTTCGCTGTGATATTTATTATGTTTATATTAATGAATAACAAATTAAATTTACATACTAAACTAAATTAAATGAGCTTTGTGTGTTGTATATTTTATACTGAGCTTCTTCCTTTTTTTTTTTAATTTCTTTACATTGCACTACATAAATATGGTAATTTCTTCTACGGTAGTTTGTATCAATATCTATCGACTGGAGAAATATACTATCGTCTCTCATGCTTAAAAGAAGCATAACAGAAATTTAGTGTAAATTACAGTTTGAGTTATATGAAATAAATTTTGGAAACTGAGCAAACTTGAACAAAGTAATGGAGTTTTCCATATATGTTTATTATTGTTCCAAGTTTCCAAAATATGTTGTTACTTACGTACCATCTTGACAGTGCCGTGTCTCCCGCGCTTGCACTCATGTGTCGTGGAAGTGGCGGAGTTGTATAACACCCTTGTCGTTCCTCAGTAGGCTTTAACATGTTTATTCTTAGTTTCCTATTAAAATTAATTTCAGCAGGAAACTTTTCTGCAATTCACGGGTGTTGACCTGTATCGAAACAAAATTCTTGCACTCTAGAACGTAAAGATAATTTTAATGACTTCATGGCTCCTACGTTTAATTTGAATGTTTCCTTTAGCAACCCTGTTCGTTTCCGGATGACTTCGAACAATAAATTTTGCTGAATTCAAAGTTCGGTGAAGAAGATGATAAAGGTTTCGCTTCTGAATATGGCTGCATTATGCGAGACCAAAATTCTGGGTAACCCGTCGGCTGCGAATATTTTTCTTAGGTGACGAATGGTGGATACAGAGGTGGGTGCCTGTTTTAAAATATCTACCTGCACCCATCTTGATTTTGCATCATTTAATGCCAGGAAGTGGTGGTCTTCGTATTGTCCAGCATAGTCAATATGCACACTTTCAAAGTTTTCCCTACGGTTCTTCCAAGTATAAATAGGAACCGTAGGCGGGTTCTTTTTCACAAGAGCGCAGCATCAAGATTTGACTAACTGCTCAATATAATTATTAAAATGTCTCCAGTAAACATATTGTCGATCTTGTTGTTTCGTTTTGGCTATTCCCGGCTGGGTGTCTGTACGATTCTCTTAACACAGGTTCTTGCAGGGGCTTTGGCATTAATATGCACTGGCCCTTGAAGATAATTCCTTCATATAAATAGTATTCCGAACCGTATAATAATCCATTTAATAGGTCTGACTTTAATTTATGTAGCTCTTCGTATTTATCTGCTTCCTCAACAAGGGTGTTATATAGGTGATGGCGGAATTCGGAATTTGGTGGAATGCTTCATTTCAGATGAGTGATACTTCTTCTGCGACACTCAGCTCATAATCTGACATGGATTCTTGGCTAGTGAATATTGAGAAGAAATCAGCACGAATATTTTAACTTGCCAGTTTATGTCTAATTTGATACAGGGAGGTTAATTATCAAAGTTGCATACCGTAGCAATCTAGCTGACGTCTGGCTGGGAGCTTGATATGTTCGCGTAGCACGTGAGTTAATGGCCTGTTATCCATTATTAATGTTAATCGTTTTCCACATATGAAATAATGTAACATTTTTGGAGTCAGTACAATTGCCAGAGCCTCCCGGTCGAACTGTCTTTGATAGGAACATGGCAGCAAAAGCCTTCGGTCTTCCATCCTAGTCTAACACATGAGATGATACTCTTGCTATCCCTGTTGGGAATGCGTCAGGCGCCACAGTGACGGGTAATTAGAATCCTTACCACTGGCTACTTCTTTTTGTAGTTTCATAAGTGCGACCTCGCAGCTAGCTGACCAATAAAATTTTGTTTTTCCTTGAAGAAATTTCCAAAGAGGGTAGCTTGTTGCAGAGGTATTTGGTATAAATCTGGCATAAAATATTATTAGGTTTAAAATTTGTTTACGCCATCGACGTTTTTTGTACTTGAGGAATCTGATATGGCTTTTATTTTTGATGGACTGACTATTTTAGAGGCGATGCCCAATCACTTCCTTGAATATTTGAAATGATTCCTTGCCCTTCTAGTAAGTTGAGTTCCTATTACTCTTTTGATTTTAAAGCATGTAAAATTTCTAAAGCTTTAAATGCCGTAGGTTCTGCGTTTGGCCGGAATTCGGGAGTAATTTTGATACCTTTCGAGCATCCGACTCGCTAATCAAATATGTCGGCATTTGCAGCATAAATTTCTTTTTCAGCGTAAAAATGATCTATAGAAAATATTGGATTGTTTTAAATGGACTGTTGACTATTGACGTTGATTTCTTCAAGTTTTTCATGGAGATGAATCCAGGAACGTCCTTTCAGTGGACAGAATTCACTTGGTACCACTAATAACGGTTCAACTGATTTAGTATCATTATACATTATAGAAATATCAGTAACACCGATTGGATAAAAAATATCAGTAAAGTAGGATCTGAAACGAATATTTGTGAGTTGTAATTTTGCGTTGAATCTATCAGAAGATATTTTTGGGAGCAGGGTATGTTCAACACCTGAGTCTGCTTCGAATAGATTATGTTTATGCTCAAGCTTAACACTGATGTAATATGTTTGTGTCTCTTTATTTTCAGTCGACTCTTACTTGTATACTTCGATAATTTGGAGTGTGTTATAAGAATCTTTATCTTCACTGTATTATGGACTGTTGTGTATTGAGCTTGTTGTTGAAGCTTTTTTGAAACAAGCTTTGTCCATATGCCCTTCTCTATTTCAGAATTTACATTTAGTTAAGTCGTTTTGTATCTGCTTGACAATCTTTAGTGTTGTGATTATTCCGGCCAAAATGGAGACACAGGGCTTCAATCTCAAAATGTCTTACATTCAGACATACGCGATTTGGGTCGAGGCTTTCGTTGACTTTTTGTTTTATCGGTAATGTTTTGAGTTTTATTTTCATGTTTTTGTGTGCTTGATGTGGTTCTTGGATCTCTCGATCATTAAAGTCGGTTTACAGGCTCATTTTTTGCGGTTAATGAACTTGGCAGATGTTGATTGGCTGTATGAGATGAATTGAGAGCTTGGGAGCTTGAGAAAACGTCAAGTCACTTTCGAGTATAAGTTGTGATTTAATAAATATGTAATCTACTGATTCTCTTAATTCGCAGGTAAATTGATAGTGAGGTAGGTACAAACTTGCTTAGCTCGTTGACAAAAATCAGTGATTGATTGGTTGCTTTCTTGTATTTTACACAAAAACGTATGCCTTGCAACTATGAAACAGGTTTGTTTTTCATTTAATATGTTTTTGAGAGTTTTAATAACGTCTTCGTATGTTNTAATTCGCAGGTAAATTGATAGTGAGGTAGGTACAAACTTGCTTAGCTCGTTGACAAAAATCAGTGATTGATTGGTTGCTTTCTTGTATTTTACACAAAAACTTATGCCTTGCAACTATGAAACAGGTTTGTTTTTCATTTAATATGTTTTTGAGAGTTTTAATAACGTCTTCGTATGTTAATTTTTTCATGCTACTGGTTGCTAAGGTGAGTTTAGGGATCTAAAAATATTCCGCCCCTAGACTATATGAAGATGGTCTTATCATTATCTGTATTTTATTTTTTACACAATTTATAATAAAAATTATTCAAATCTCTCTACACATTGGTAAAGACTTTCTTTGGATTAATCGAAAACTTCAATTCATGAAGTAATGTCAAATCTGTAAATTTTTTTCACATATTTGTTGCGTCAGTTGCTTTAGTGTAGTTTAAAAATGCTGTTGTCACATTGCTAATTTTTATTCTGCTGCCCTTGAGAACACAGCACCAATGGGCATTCAAGGAAAAATATTGTAGCATACGAATCAGTTTATTCAATCACAGACGGATCACGTTGGTGTAGTGGCTAGAGCGATCGCCCCCACTAGGACGAACCAGGTTCGATTCCCTGAAGGTTTGTTCTCGAACTTCCGCAAGTGGGAATCGTGCTGGACGATGGCGCTGGTCGGCGTGTTTCCTCAGGATTTCCCGTTTACCCCGCCCTTTCATTCCGGCACTGTTCCAGTTTCGCCTTGCTCCACCCTCATCGGCTCTCGAGACCTAGCAACCCAAAACTCTCCACTATATTCAATCACAGTCTGTCAGTCGGAACGAGTTCAAACATTTTGGAAATAAAGTTGGGCCACATTATACGCAGAGTGCCACACCGCGTTATCTTAAATATTCATTCATGCTTACTTCCATAATTACACGCCAGAATCTTCAACTCACCCAGTTTCACTAACACAACGAACAGCGAAACGTAAGTAGTTGTCTCGTCCTGTAACTACGGTACATCTTAGTCAGGTTTGTCGCGTTTCGTTTGTGCCGCCTGTTAAACCCAAGTAGCCCTAGAGTCGTGTCGGGCCTAGATGCACGACGTCAACTGAAGAAAACTTACCTGTCCACAATGTTTCTTGACGTCTGGTTGGTCAACTTTCCTGGGAAAAGGAGGAATGTTTCCTTAACTCGTTTGCCGTGCTTGTTAAATATTTTTTGAATTCGATCAAATTAATTGATTATTATTTATTATATATATTTTCACGCGCGTGACTTCTCGCCTTGCGCACGAGCTCCCGTTACGCGCAGGCCAGTACTGTGGGATGGCTGACCCCCATTGGCCCTCCTCTACCCCCAGGCGGTCTGCCACGTCGCATCGCCCGGCTCTTGGCTGGCGTCACAGCCCCTCCTCCCGCTGCTGGAGACGCCGACGAGTTTAGAGGATGCAGTATAATATTCTGGGAACTAGGAGCCTCAGCGCAACGCGGCGTTTAGAGAAATTTCTGGGGACGATGGCCTGCGACCCTATAAATATTGCAGCGGTCCAAGGGTCGGCAGTCTGATGTTAGAAGTATTTTGCTGAATGCGGTACCCCGGATGAAGTCGAGTGCGGCGAGGCACATTAATGAAGAGGACGGACTACGACGGGAGATGGCAGAGACGACGGCGGGTGAGGTGTTTGTGGTGTAAACGGACGATAGGGGGTGAAACCCGACGAGAGAATGCTACTGTGCGTAAGGGCGCTTGGAGAACTCTATAACATGGTAGACTGGTGGGACCTGGACTAAACTGAGGTGGGATTGTAAGAACATGTGGTACAGACTTTATTGTAAATATTGGAACTGTCAAATATGGACATATCATGTATAAAGTAATTAATTAGGTTTTGATACACTGTCTATTTTGACTGGTTTTAGTTAATTAATTTGATTAATTTATTTGAGGTAATGGCGAATTGTACTGATTTAATTCATTAATTGTAAACAGCAAGCGATCCCAATTTATTGGGATCGCTTGCAGTTTACTGTTGAGATATTTACTTGCTGTTTATTGTGAGATGTTGGGTAGAGGGAATTTTGTTTGTAGTTATTGTAAATAAAATTAGGAAATTGTAATGAACTCCTTTATTTAATTAAGACATCCATTCCTTAACGAACATGGTTTAGCCCACTGACTTTGAGAGAAATTGTAACAATATAGCTATGCACCACGCCCGACGCGGCCTCGACAACTACTGAGAGTTTACTACCAGGAGCACTTGATGACGACTGACTGTTATCTAATGACGCCCGGCTATATGCGCAAGAGTACTGGATGACGACTGACTATCACCCCCTCTCCAAAGATAAGGGCCTGGCGTGGGCTGCTACACACGCTCTTCCTATGTTATCCGAAACTGCGTCGTAGTAAAAGATTATCGAACTTGTCGGGCAAAACTGTCGACGCAGTCTGAAAGTTTCTAATATAATGCTGACGCTAAATAAAAACTAAGATTTTGAAAACGGCAACCGGATGCCTGATAAACAAACTATCACGGTAAACGAACCCCCACGGCTTTAATTTTGAAACCCGATAAAAATATTATGAAGCTTAGCAAAGCGAAAGAAAATGAACGCGTATTCCGATGACTAATAACTTGCGTCCTTACAACATGCGACGAATAACTATACCCAATATAATTTTAAGTGGCAATTTGAAACAGNTATGCGACGAATAACTATACCCAATAGATTTTTAAGTGGCAATTTGAAACAGCTTTCACAAATGTTTCACTTAACCACATCCAAGAAAAAAACTGCCTAAAAATANAAAATATTATGAAGCTTAGCAAAGCGAAAGAAAATGAACGCGTATTCCGATGACTAATAACTTGCGTCCTTACAACATGCGACGAATAACTATACCCAATATAATTTTAAGTGGCAATTTGAAACAGCTTTCACAAATGTTTCACTTAACCACATCCAAGAAAAAAACTGCCTAAAAATANTTTTAAGTGGCAATTTGAAACAGCTTTCACAAATGTTTCACTTAACCACATCCAAGAAAAAAACTGCCTAAAAATAATAAGTAATTACAACTGAAGTACTGGTTTACTAAAATATGTAGGTTGTAAATTGGAAAAATATAGTATACGCCTTTAAATGTATATGTATTTGCTACTGTTCCATAATGCTACAATTCCTTTTACAAATTGTTTAAAAATCTAATTGTTCATCGAAAAATTGAAATAAAGAAAATGTAGAACAGGATCAAAACAAAAAACTCTAAAAGAAATGTAACATAAAGTGGCCTNGAAAAATTGAAATAAAGAAAATGTAGAACAGGATCAAAACAAAAAACTCTAAAAGAAATGTAACATAAAGTGGCCTTAACGGCAAAAATGCCACTCTTAGCGACGTCCATGTGAATGCAATAAAATTTGAAGTTAATTAGGAACTAAATTTTATCGTGTGAAATGGCCTTCGGGCGTTATGTTAATGTAGCGAGAAGGGCAATATGTGGTAATTTACGCCTACCACACGACACGACCGAATTTTTAAGTACAAAGTTGGTGTTAAGTGGTTATGATCCTTTACATTCAGGAGGTCTCTCAGTCCTTACACATTCTGTGTACAACAGTACAACGCTAAGCCCAGATTCAACTTAAATTTGGTGTATTGAGAAGGTACTGTTTTACTCTTATTTGCTGATAATACAGCAATCATCGTAGCTAGAGGGCTGAGGAATAAGTCTTAGGTTGTTTCCTTCACAGTTTATATTAGAAGCACGTAATGCGGCATTTCGCTGGACTTTCTCAGAAGACGTAAACTTACTGGCCGGTTGAGGACTACATCTAGTTCTATTCAGGCAGGGACAGGAGTTGAAAAACTGGACACCAGAAGACAAGAATAGAGAAAAATAGAGAAGCGATGAGTGCAAATGATCATGCGTGGGTCGCTCTTAAGGAGCAAACAAGAGGGAAGATCAAAGAACCAGCTGGAGAAAGAATGTCGCCAGACGCGGTTAGAAAGATCTGCAGGAGTAGTTCCACGGAGATAAACAACTATGAAATATGAGGCCAGACAACCTGTTGACAAATGGAAGTCCTTTCAAGAAAAAGTAAGAAAGTAGCCGTTGGTGGGAGCGTGGAACCGCACCCAGGGTACTCTGGAATGTAAGGCCACGTGATTAATAGAGAGGGTAACCACCTTGTACTACAATAACTTTCATGATTCCAATTGAAAATTGGAAATAAAATATAAATTGTTTTCATTAGCGATTAAACTATTTTTTGTTACAATTTGTTGAGAAGTTCAATTTAAACTGTAGCATATTGTTACAAGACGCCACATATGCATATTCGAGTTCGTGAGGGATAGAGGTCTCAATAAAAAATAATATAACTAGAGTTAATTTTTAATTTTTCATACACCTATTCTTTACACATTCAACTATCTATATTTACTATTTCTGTAGTTATTCTCTGTGAGCGCAATAATTTGTGTCTAGTACAATTCTACTTAAAGTCTTCTTCAATGTCTCTGTATTGGCTGTAGTCACTTACACTTAACGCATCCAGTTTAGTAGTCACGCCCGCCAGTCTCACTCTCCACTGTGCCGATGCTCGCAGTCCTCAGACTTTGCTCCTGCTCGCTGGCCACTCTTGCCTCCACTTGACGCTCTGCTGGCTCCTCGCTTAGCGTCACGCAATCCTCAGACTTTCAAACTCTCAGNCCACTCTTGCCTCCACTTGACGCTCTGCTGGCTCCTCGCTTAGCGTCACGCAATCCTCAGACTTTCAAACTCTCAGAAATGTCCACCCGGAGGCCCGTCGTCGCTTAAATAGTCTCGCTGTCCCGATCTGGAAGATTCCCCGCACCACGAGTCGCGCTGAGAGAGGCAAAGGCGATGAACCAGATCATTATTTTAAAAAAACAACTGAAATTCAATCTGCTGAAGGACAGAAGCGCGCGAGTTGCGATAGACTTATCGTATCGAGGCGGCATCCCTTTGTTTATCGCCACCCGCTTCTCATGTTACGTTCGCCTGGCATTCCTTCGTTCTCGCGAGCAGAACGGGGAAAGGAAAACGACGAAGAGCAGCAACATTTAACTGTACCAATTACCCTTCTCGCATATTATTAAGTTTCCTACTTCATCAAAAGTACGCGTAAGGATAGGAAGCTAATTTTTTTTCCCCTTCATATTTTGAGCTTTTATTACAATTGCTATGCTCAAGTAAAAAATGCATATGTATAAGAAAACTTATAAATCACGAATTAACATTTTGACATTTTTTAATATAAAGTATGTTGAAATCTTCTGTATACTTTAATCAGACCAGAAATTTCAGCACGATTATACAGAGCTTAACAGGTAATCCATACTTATGAAGTGTACCCAGTAGGATCCCCACTTACAAGACCTACATACATTCAACAAAATATGCGGAAATACAAAAATGTAATTTTACTGTGGAAAAAGTGAATACTAAAATACGATAATTTTAATGAAAAATTAGATTTCTCTGTTTACTTGAACTTGAACTTGAACTTAGGCTGAAATAAATTTCTAATGAATATAAAAGAGAGCCTAATTGCCAATGGTAATTTGGCCATTACTAAAACGACTACCCATGCACCTGCCATTTTATATAAAATGTGNAGAGCCTAATTGCCAATGGTAATTTGGCCATTACTAAAACGACTACCCATGCACCTGCCATTTTATATAAAATGTTATACTCAGAACGTTATTTGACAAGCGTATAAATTATACCTATTAAAACACAATACTGGGAAAAATTACTTTTAAATACAATCAATCCGCGAGTTCAAAAGTTGCTGAACACAATCTTTCAATCGGCTCTCAAGACCTCGCTGTTAAGAGCCGCCCAAATCTCTTCACTCACTCACTTACAATCTTTCAAAAACCAGACTATAGAATTAAAAAAAATGTGTTACCTTGTTATTTATTCTACTTTTTATTTCAACGTCAAAACCTTACGCATAAGCCCTAGACAGCAGAAAATGTCTCANAGAGCCTAATTGCCAATGGTAATTTGGCCATTACTAAAACGACTACCCATGCACCTGCCATTTTATATAAAATGTGATACTCAGAACGTTATTTGACAAGCGTATAAGTTATACTTATTAAAACACAATACTGGTTAAAATTACTTTTAAATACAATCAATCCGCGAGTTCAAAAGTTGCTGAACACAATCTTTCAATCGGCTCTCAAGACCTTGCTGTTAAGAGCCGCCCAAATCTCTTCACTCACTCACTTACAATCTTTCAAAAACCAGACTATAGAATTTAAAAAAATGTGTAACCTTGTTATTTATTCTACTTTTTATTTCAACGTCAAAACCTTACGCATAAGCCCTAGACAGCAGAAAATGTCTCANACCTTGTTATTTATTCTACTTTTTATTTCAACGTCAAAACCTTACGCATAAGCCCTAGACAGCAGAAAATGTCTCAAAATATATTCGGTTAATTACAAATTCGTAACACATTAAATTACGCCCAATTCATTTCAGCTTATGTTTTGTAGCGAAGTTTCCCTCAGTCTAAAGTCAAGTACAGGCCCAATTCAGATCTGAAGCAAAGTTCGTGTTCCTAATCCTGCACGCGTAAGATAAAATAGATCCCCATAGTACATGAGCTACGTCTCCCTGAAGCCCCAAAACGCACAGTGTTTATTGTGGCGCTCTTCTTTCGTCCTCTCTCCCCTAAGTACTTATATATAACATGAGCGGAGACATCTGGAAACTTATCTTTCGTCAGGAAAACAGTTCAGTTACCAGTCTTAAAAACCTTCAGATCAGCTGGTCACGAAGAAGACGTCATTAGGGACGTAGAAAAAATATAAATCTATTGAACTGATGATATTATATCAACGATATACTGACATAAATCGTCGGGGTATTTCAACGATATTTTATCGAAATCATTATCTTTCTCTTGGTCTCAGAAATAAACAATTTCAAAATGCTATTTTAATAAGCTCTGTTTTAAATACAAAAATATAATTAAAAATTTACCATGTTTACTTCGGCAACATGCACCAAAAACCGGCGCCACATCTTTCTGCAATGCTTCGTGCCGTCAGTATCTAATATTAAAAGCCATTTTACATTTGTTAATTCCTTTAATACACAGAACATCAAATCCCGATGTACCAAATCCAATATTTTTCTTTCAATATAACGTTTTGTAAAACTATACTTTCATAAATAACCCATATAAATAATATCGATATTTTTTTCGGATATCAACATCTGTAAACATAATTCTGGGTGCGTTGGCGTAGTAAGGCAGACCTCTAAACAGAAGCTTGGGCGTTCACCACTTCACTCCACAAGGTCAGTAACTGGCATCGTGGCTGCATAGCCAATCCTCGTGTAGTGGACGGGGAATCGGCAGGTCCCGCCGCCACAGCACAGAATACTTGCGCACGAACTGCCTTGCAATGTGTTTGAAATACGGATTTTTTTACGAAACTACTAAACGTGCGTTCAATGTGATGAACTACGAAAAGAACACACACTTCATACTATGCCTGTCGATTACCTTCAAGANACTAAACGTGCGTTCAATGTGATGAACTACGAAAAGAACACACACTTCATACTATGCCTGTCGATTACCTTCAAGACATCGCACACATTAGAAGCACCATTTCAGAACACTCCAACATAGTTAAAAACGGCTTCTTCAGATCGCTGTATCTCAAACGATACGCGTTATATTCATACAGAAGTACAAGCGAGACATGTATTTAAACTTGCTACAGACTTACCACCAATAAAATTATGGAGTCACCGCTGAAAGTTCCATAGGTACACGTAGCACGACGAAAACACTGCACTCCAGTTCAGAGCCTTGTGCGTAGCGGCGATGGAGCACTTGATGCGCGTGGCATTGTAACCCTTGTCGCTCCCACGCTTCTCGGCTACAAACTCGCAAAACACCTCCAGGTATGCGGCGCCCTTAATAGAGAGGCGAAACAGCCGCTTATTCAGCAAACTCCAGCCCCACAGGCCAGCAAAATGGCACCACTGGGCAGCAAAATGTTAGAACGTTATTCGTCAATCAGCGCCTGGTAACCTACTCGTCAGCCGGCAGCCCAGAAAATAGGAAACCTTTCCCAGCAAGTATTAGCCAATTAGACAGGTTCCTAGAGCCTCGCGTAGCCAATCAGATGATGGGTACGCCCACATCAAAGGAACCGCCACGCCAATTCGTCTCTGTACTTATCTACTTTGTGGCCGTAGTGCAGTGAAGGGAAGAGTAGAGAGATTTGGGCCGCTCTTAACATCGAGGTCTTGCAAGTCGATGGCGGTGAAACAAGGTGAGTCTGGAGCAGCACTGGAATGTAAGGGTGGGGGAAACGGGAGAACCCCGAGATAACCCACCGAACAAGCGACATCGTCCGGCACGATTCTCACATGCGGAAATCCGGGAGCGACCCCACCGTGAATCGAACCCGGTTCGCATAGGTGGGAGGCGAGATTTCTATCCACGAGGCCACCGCGGCCCGCGCACTAGTGTGGAATGTTGTCCGTGTGGATGGGGCCTTCGAAGCAGCAGTGCTAAGAAGATCTATTCCAGGACACTACCAGAACATGTCTTCATCAGGTATAGAGCATCTCACTCTTAGATGGAAATCCACTCTCTCTTTCCAATACACGATTTCGTTCTTTAACGCTGTCCTTGCACCTGCGTGCGCTGTTGCGTGCTGATTAGTTATCTTTTTGCAGCCTCAAAAAAAAATCCAATATAAGTTAATAGTGCGCGCCGACCAATCACACTGATAGGGTTTCTCACAGGTTTCAGTTTCAAAGGAGCCGCTTAGCTTTGCGTCGCAGGATTGGATTCTCTTAAGAGTTGTCAGGAACGTAAACAGAAAATTTTATCTTAATCAGGACGTTTCCTTCGCCACCCACTTGTTACTCAGCCTGCCAGTTACGTCGCAAAGCTGGAGTAATCTGGCAACGGTGCGCGCCATTCACACTGTACTGCAATCCAAGAGTGGGACGCTCCATAGGCGCAGTTACTGTTCCGACGAAGTCCAGAATAGCTGGCGCGTTTGTAGCAATCAAGTTTAGAGAAATTGCCATACGTGTCGTGTAAACCCGTCACAGAAACAGTAACCGTCTCACGTTTATAATAGCATTATTAATTTGTATCAAAACACATTGCAGTTGCCTACTTAATTTAAATGCTACCTTTCGTTAACGACCTTTTAGATTATCAGACAGATGTTTATTCTTATATTTATTAAGCCTAAAATGTTGGAAAGTACTAAAAATTGTTATCTAATCTAGTTTTATTGTGCACATTATATGTTATTTGTTCCCCCTTAAAATTGGTCAATTAAATAGTAAATTATTATAAATGATATTATTATGCAGAAAGCGCCGATAATCGTACTCAACGTGGGTGGGAAGGTCTTAACTTTCCTTTCTTAAAATACTTACAGAAGGAATTTGGAACAAAAGCTAACAGAATTTCAGTTTTTGTTATCATCACATAATGTCATTTTTTTACAGGAAAATCTAACCCAAATTACTACAGCGTAGCAGCGGTTTTGCCAACTGCTCTTCAAAGATAAGGAATTCGCAGTGAAAGAAACTGTAAATTTTTAGTTTCAGCTATGAGAAGTGAAGCGATTTCACTCCTTGAAATCATGTCAGCAAATGCGTTATTCGTAAATAGCCATTCACATATGCATCGGAACAATTATCATTCTTTGTTGTGTGTCGGTTAAAGAGAGTTACCTCTCTTCAATGTATGGTATTCATAAAAAAGTAATGGTTTTTTTTAAACATGAAGTTGTAAAACGATTATTCAAATCTGAAGATTATACGTAATGTAAGATCTAAATAAATAATTTTTATTTGCTTTTTAACTACGCAATTACTTAATTGTGCACATTATTACCAAGCACGAGTGAAATGCGAGAATCTTCGCACGCAAAAATTAAGTGCAAAATGGGTTACGCGTGACAGTCAAACCTCAAGAGTTTCGCCAACAAAATACGAACATCATATCCAAGTACGCACTCCACGTTGTAGAACAGTGGGTGTACAAACATGAAACGCATGCACTTGAAGAGAGGTTATTACAGCCAGCGTGTGAACATGTACTGTATGTAGTCGGAAACATTTGCATAATGCATAATTTATTTTCTGGCACAATTTTTTATTCTCCTTTTGTCTCATACGTGCTCAGAAATGTTCACAAGTTTGTCGACTCCGCACGACTTATTTCCTTTGAAACATTTAAATAATTTTTTTCAAAGAATATTATAAATTGCAACAACGTACTATTTCAGAGCGTAGCGAATTGACAAGGAAAGCGATTTTTCTAACAAATTCACAGTTTACATCAAAGTTAAAATATCTGTATTCCCCTAGGCAAAACATTCTGGGTTTTGATTTTTAGTAACTTGACTCAAGTCGCATGTACTGATTATGTAATTTGTATTACTCCATTGTGTATTGTCTTCCTTATTGACTGAACACATCCATGTGTGAACGTATTAAATTTTGACTAGTTGCTTATTTTATTTTACCAGTTATCACACGAGCATCCAGAATATCCACACGAATTAAACGTGTATGTTTAATAAAACTTTCACATTCACCATGGCAAAAATGTATATACTAAGTTTCCATCAGTATTAACATTCGCCAGGTTCAACTAAAAATATTTGTTATAGTTTCGGATTTTTTATTATATTCGAAAAAAATGGTATAATTTTTATTTATCAGTGCATCAAAAGCCATGACGTCGCGACTGATGCGCGTATTTGACTTACCAAAAATATTCCTTCCATATATCTTATATCAGAAGAAAACATTATTTTCCTTATATAATAATACAAATTACTGTTTTTATTTTTGTGGCTAAGTTAAAGCATTGCATATTACAAAGTGACATGAACATTTCGTCAGACAATCAGATGATTTAACCATGACTTAGTGTAAAACGAGGGCAGTTACGTCGTCTCAGAACAAATGCCACTGGAATCAGAGTAGTACATCGTGTATCTCCTGCGGGGTGTTGCCGACCTTTTCAGAGGAGCAGCTCTAAGTGGCTGGTAATCAAATCTCACCGGACCGGACCGGAGCAGAGCAGAGAGAATCCCGCCGAAAGNAATTTTGACTAGTTGCTTATTTTATTTTACCAGTTATCACACGAGCATCCAGAATATCCACACGAATTAAACGTGCATGTTTAATAAAACTTTCACATTCACCATGGCAAAAATGTATATACTAAGTTTCCATCAGTATTAACATTCGCCAGGTTCAACTAAAAATATTTGTTATCGTTTCGGATTTTTTATTATATTCGAAAAAAATGGTATAATTTTTATTTATCAGTGCATCAAAAGCCATGACGTCGCGACTGATGCGCGTATTTGACTTACCAAAAATATTCCTTCCATATATCTTATATCAGAAGAAAAAATTATTTTCCTTATATAATAATAAAAATTACTGTCTTTATTTTTGTGGCTAAGTTAAAGCATTGCATATTACAAAGTGACATGAACATTTCGTCAGACAATCAGATGATTTAACCATGACTTAGTGTAAAACGAGGGCAGTTACGTCGTCTGAGAACAAATGCCACTGGAATCAGAGTAGTACATCGTGTATCTCCTGCGGGATGTTGCCGACCTTTTCAGCGGAGCAGCTCTAAGTGGCTGGTAATCAAATCTCACCGGACCGGACCGGAGCAGAGCAGAGAGAATCCCGCCGAAAGNGGAGCAGCTCTAAGTGGCTGGTAATCAAATCTCACCGGACCGGACCGGAGCAGAGCAGAGAGAATCCCGCCGAAAGCCGAACCAACCAGCAGGGATGACGGCAAACAAGTCGGACGTAAAGGCCCACCTCGACAGCCAATGAGCGACGGAGCGCGCTCGCATCAAAGGGAACTGCCACGCTGCCGCGCTTCTACGCGCCCACACAGAGTAGACGAGCACACAGAAGCAAAATGGCGTGGCGAATCGTTTGATGTGGGCGTGTTCATTCTCTGATTGGCTGCGCGAGTCTCTGAGGACGGATCTAGTGTCTGATTGGCTACTGCGAGTAGTCTGTCCACGACGCGACCGCGACCCGCGCACTAGTGCGGAATGTTGTCCGTGTGGACGGGCCTTCGAAGCAGCAGTGCTAAGAAGATCTGTTCCAGGATACTACCAGAACATGTCTTCATCAGGTATGGGACATTTTAATCTTAGATGGAAATTCACTCTCTCTCTCTCTCNGGATACTACCAGAACATGTCTTCATCAGGTATGGGACATTTTAATCTTAGATGGAAATTCACTCTCTCTCTCTCTCTTTCCAATACACGATTTCTGTCTTTAACACTGTCCTTGCACCTGCGTGCGCTGTGCAGAATAANCTCTCTCTCTCTCTTTCCAATACACGATTTCTGTCTTTAACACTGTCCTTGCACCTGCGTGCGCTGTGCAGAATAAACTGATAACGTGGCACTCTGGTACCGCGCTGCGCGACTTACGTTTTTTTGACAGGTAATATGCACGCGCGGAGCAGCTCTCGCCTAAACGCTCTCGGCCGTTGTAACTACATACTGAATTGAACAACCCCACCCCTTCGTGCAGAGGCAATGGACTCTCCCGACTCGACCGACGCGTTTTGGACTACTGCGCATTATTTTATAATTTGGATTTCACTGTGCCAGGTGCTGATTGGCGAACGGCGTTGCAACGTGTTGCTGGCGTGTGGGGCTGGAGTTCGCGGCACGGGCGGCAGTTTCACCTCTGTATTGTTAAGTACTCTGTGCGGAGACGTGCCGTGGGCGCTGGCCACGTCCCGGGTCGGAACATCTGGTCGGCTCGCGAGGCAACTGTGCGAACAGAACGCAGGCCGGTCGATAAGCGTGGGCCCGTGTCGTGCCCCCTTCCTGACCGGAGCGGCCACAGCTCCGGGGGGCTATACTTGTTCCGGAACCTCACAACTGTCCCGGAATCGATAGTCGTGTGGCCCCGGATCACACAAGGCGTCACGGAGGGGCACGCAGGGCTTCTCTGTCTGGTCACGTACGAGGGCGGCGAAGTAATAATGTGCGAGGGGAAGGGAAGACTTTGATTAACTTAATTTGCGAGTCTCGCCGTCTTCGTTTTTTGTGTCTTCTGAATAATCGAACGCTAGTTTACATAATAAACATATCTTAACTTGCTATGCCTCGCACCGTGCGTGAATGTGCAAACAAACACGCCTTGAAAGACGGCAATAAAAATTCAATAAATAAAAAGGAAACCTGTTTGAAGAAAAGTATGATCAATAGTCCCGCGGGATTTCTGTCACTTTTTCAAAGATACTGGTCACCAAAAATTGTATTATTTTATATTTTTACGGAATGCTGTTCAAATGGTAGACAATACTTACAAGTAGCCTACCATTATCCACGTAAATGAACTTAAGACTTCATACTTGTTTTTATAATGTCATGTCAAAATCTCAATTTTAAGTATTTTTGGGATATATAGTTTATTAACAATTATTTACAGAAACAAGATAGTTTACATTAAAATAATATACCATACGTCACTCCAAGAAATCTTTAAAATAGCACTATGGAATACTTGAGCAATTTTTTAAATATTGCTCAAAATAAGGAACTCTGTCATGCTTTTATTTGTAACAGTCTATGATTTTTTGATAATAAATTATGCTCTGCTTGCCTTAAATGGATTTAAGATATAGCCTTTCAGTCACCCTTGTTAAATTTGCTGATAATGTTTTTGTGCCAAAAACACGTATTTTGTCATGCCCTGACGCAAGGCCTGTGTGGCCTAAGATTTTGTAATACGAGGAAAGGTTACTTGCAAGTAAGGTTTACAATTTTAACGGTATTTCGTGCAAATATAAAAAAAAAAATGAAATTTTTTGTTACCAGCATTCTTAACAAATACATACAATAATGCATAATCGACCATTTATTAACTTCGTTAGCCAGCTCCAGAATCCCTTAACTGCAAGTAAGACCAGACGTGTTTACTCATGCACTAACTTGCAGGGGTCGCGGTGGTGTATTGGTCAGACTACTCACCTCCCACCAAGGCGAACCGGACTCAATTCCCGGCGGGGTCACACCCTAATTTTTGCATCTTGCTGGACGATGCTGCTGGTTGACAGGTTTTCTCGGAGATCTCCCGTTCCCCCACCCTTCCATTCCGGCGCAGCTCCATACTCACCTCGCTTCACCCTCATCGGTTCTCAAGACCTCGATGTTAAGAGCCGCTCCAATCTCTTCACTCACTCACTTCACTGGCTTGCATTCTATCCGGAGTTGCTTTTCTAGTTTTTTTTTTTTTTTCGCCAGTCTGATCGCATACTAATTCAATACCTGTTATACAGCGAGTACCTTCCTACGTTTTAGCAACTTTTACTTTAAGTTTCTGGTTAACTATTTTTTGCAGAGTCGGCCGGGTCTGCAGTGTAAAGACCTTTGTCAGGCGACCTTGCTCGAGCCTAATGTAATCGAGCGTCTGAGGAGGTCGATTGAATCGCGTTCCTCTTTTTTTTCATTGATCTTCGGTCTCCACGAAAGGAAAGTCGGCTGACTTAAAGGTCGATACGTAGAAACGAGGACATATGAGTCACTCGACCACGGGTACCTATAAATACTCCGACTACAGACGCATATTTACTTAATTATTTTTATTGTGTCTGCGGTGGTTCGTGGTGTAGGGTGAAACACACACGGATGAATTAAAGACGTGCATTGTTGCATTGTGACTTTTAAGATAGATTTTAATATCTCACATTCACTACTTGACATTCGAAGAAAAATGTTTACCTCGCAAACGCATCTGTAATAATTTTGGGGATAAGCTCTTTAATTTTATTAGAATTACACATTTTAAGATGGTCTGCTAGTGAGGGGCATGTTTGCGTGAGAGGGGCAAAATTCGATGAAGCGCTACGGTCGACGCTGACCGGCGTATACAAAGTGGCTTCGTCTCTATGCGCAAGGCGCTCAACTGGCGTGCAGTCTTTTCTTCGGCGACTCGCCTGAACGTTACTTTAAGCGGCAACCCTATACTTTTAATGGACGCGACTCTGTAGCAAACATCTATCGTAGTTTCCCATGTACACGGTTCGTATATTTTGAGATATGACAGTCCGAAAAAGGCGTTTTCATCTATGCTGAAGACTTGGAAATAATGTTTCCAATGTGAGTACGTTTGGAAATATGATTCCGTCACCGTCTGGAATGTACTTTCTTTTCGTATGTAAACCTCACCGGGGCAATTAAAAGTCTTGTTAAAAAAAGCATTTTTTTTAAACACGCTGAACTCTTTTTTATGGCTTCGTCATTAAATTCTTTTCAAGTAATGAATACTGAAACACCCTAGGATTTAAAATTGTAGCGTGGTTGGCGAAGTACGAAAGTTGATATAGAACTTTCAAGGATAATTGGGGCAGGTCCTAACATCAAACCTCGTGTGAAATCCGGCCGTACACGGCGACAAATGTAATGGCGGCTACCGTAGCAGCTGGGATAACAGTTGCTACGGCATACCTCATACAAGTTTGTACGGAATCTGGCAAGGTGTAACATGGCCACGGGCGTGTATTGCCACCGTGAACACCCACCCCGCAGTAATCACGCAGCACCGTCATCGTGCCGCTCCAATAAAGACACGCAAAAACAAGGTGTTCTCGCCTCTGAGCACGGTCGCCATGGATTAGAGACGGCTGACGTCAAGCAAACCTGGCTGCCTAACCCCAGCGATGTGCCTGTCGTTTCCGGCCAGCTAAATTAATGTATGAGATAGGTATGGAGCAGCGGTGGAATGAATACGCGCGGGTAAACGGGAGAACCCCGAAAAAAACCTCCGCATAACAGGAGTGCCCGCCGCACTCCCCACATAAGATCCCCGACCGAGGCCTGGGATCGTACCAGTGACCCCCCGAGATCGGAGGCTAGCGTCTAAACCACTGAGCCACCCGCGTATCCAAAAAGGAGGTTCCTGGAGGCANAGACGGCTGACGTCAAGCAAAGCTGGCTGCCTAACCCCAGCGATGTGCCTGTCGTTTCCGGCCAGCTAAATTAATGCATGAGATAGGTATGGATCAACGGTGGAATGAATACGCGCGGGTAAACGGGAGAACCCCGAAAAAAACCCTCCGCATAACAGGAGTGCCCGCCACACTCCCCACATAAGATCCCCGACCGAGGCCTGGGATCGTACCAGTGACCCCCCGAGATCGGAGGCTAGCGTCTAAACCACTGAGCCACCCGCGTATCCAAAAAGGAGGTTCCTAGAGGGAAAAAGTTGTTGCTCATGGGTTTTAACCTGTGCTTGGTGAGGTAAAGACGAAGCAGCGGGGAATTGAAGGGCGGGTGAAGCTGCAGCGTCCCGAGAAAACCCGCTGTCCGACGGCAACGTCCGCCACGTCTCCGACATACGAAAATCCAGGCGAACCCGGCAGGAATCGAACCCGGTTCATCGTGTTATAAAGCCAAAAGTCTGACTACTACACCACTGCGGCCCCCTCTAAGCGAGAAATGTCATCCTACAACAGTACCACTCCTCTGCTACGAACTAATAATTCACCTATACGGTAACCTAGCGAAATTTTCTTGCGGTCATTGATGCTGATTATAGTTTCGTAGCTTAACGCGGTTCGTATACCTTCTTTTTCTCTTAACTTTGTGTTAAAATGTATACTACCATGTGCGTTTTTCAGTAGTGCGCCGATATATTTCTGCGGTTGTATGTGTAATTTAATTTTCTACTTCATTTTATACAGGTAAAAAAAGGCAAGATGAAGTAAAGTAACACGCTGTACTTGGGAAATGGATAACATTAGTTCGGTCTCTCCTGCTCGGCCATTCCAGTTTGCCGAAATACTTCTTGATAAATGACAGGAAGTTCCGCGCTTCGGTTACATCATGTTCCTATTTACGTCTCTAACGTTACCGCTACCGACGATATATTCGGTCACAACTTAAAAAACGCCATGCATAATTTAATAAATCCGAGTAATATAACTACATTGGCATTTTAACCAAACCTACGGAGTATTATTTCCTCACAGAATGCCGGGTTGTTATTAAAAATTTCAAATCATCAAGGAAACCAAATTTTAATTGAAATAAACGTGAAAAGCACCTGCGCGTCACCTTGTATTTGTTACCGTAACCGGCACAGAACGTTAAATGTTTTAATAACAACTGACTAGATCTGTATACACAGTAAGAGTCAACTGGCGCCAAGCTTTTATTGCCAAAGCCTAAAAATAAAACTAAAAAAACGTCTGAGTAAATTTTTATTTGTAGCGTTTCTATCAGAAAGTAATATACCGTTATTTGTTTGGTGAGTGGATGATTTATCGACATTGTTTGTCGGTGCATCAGTACGCGGATTCGGTCTCTACCAGTACCGTAGAGATAGTTTGCCCTGCTTATTTTTCCAGCACACATATTAACTGCATGCCTTTTAGTTACCCGGCCGAATGAATTAAAGCCATTATATGCTGTGCGTAATACTTGAGAACATTATATATAAATACCCACATATAAACAGGGAAGAATAAATTAAATTCAAAGTACGATAAGTCCGCCGTTGTCGACGTAGGCTTCTCAGGCAAGGTTTATATTGTTGAAAGAAAAGGACAATGAAAAAAGATGATTCGTGACATACAGTTAAAGCATCGACCTCAAAGCGTACCTGAGGAAAAACTACTGGATAACGCCAACCTCCTAATGATGATCGCAGAGAATGGCGTTAAAATAACGACTCGTGTGTTCGCCATAAGGCAGGAGTAGGGGGTGCACGTAGCTCCTAACGGCTTAAATAAACAGCCCTGGATTTCATTTCCTTCAGCGGGAAAAAAGAATAATCTCACGTTTTCCATCTCTTCTAGACAAGTTTGGAGAGAGAGAAAAAAAAAGCTGCTGGGAATTTATTGGATAACACAGCCGCGCCTTTAAGGAAGTAATAGCCGAGCGCTCCGCAAAACCCGAAAGTCGGGATGATCTAAAAATGATGAGATCGATTGGCAGGACTGAAGACGGTGGCGAGGAATTTCTTTTCCCTTCAGCGACCAGAAGGCAGTCAGTTGGTGTTTCACTCAGTTTCTTTCATGCTCCACCCCCCATCATACACGAGTCGGCTGCTTGCAGCTGAAGTGGCTACGCGCATGCAATGCGGGGGTGATGCGACCCGCGATACGAAGGTGTGCAGCGGGCAAGACTAGCCTCTCAGAGGCCAAGGCTGTACCGCCTCTCTTCGGGGCATACATTATTTACAGATGGACGAGGCTGAGGCCGTTGTGGAAGAAAAGCCGACCAACCGCGAACACAAAAACAAGAGATGTGGTTTGAATTGATTGACGAGTTTGGGGGGCACGAGCAAACTAACTAAACTCGAATGCCAGCAGGCGGGCGCAGGCAGAAACATAAGTGTCATACCATTTTGGATTTGTAGTTAATTTTTATGCGATTCGTGTTCAAGTCAAAGCATTCGGGTCATGGACTGTAATAAAAATCATTACTGTAAAAATTTTTTTTTAACTTAACACTAAAATTAATATTTTAATGATAATGTGCAACAGCACTCTATATTAAAATATAGTATTGAAAATTTGTATTCGCTTATCATTCAAACATTACGTACCAGATAATTTAACAGTCATATTTTAAACTTCTTTAAAATAGCAGTTGTTTTTGAGGTCATTATTCGATTGTTCGTTTATTCTTCAGCTGCTGTGGTTTGGAATAAATAGTCCAGTGCAAGCGCAGCTTGGGGCCGGCACCATTTTCCAGTGTCGTGGTCAATAAATTGTGGCATCCCGATTTATAAATACAGTACACTATATTGTTTTGCACGATTTATTGTAATTACTGGCGAACTTCGGTGAATAGAAGCACATAAAAGTAACTAAGCATGCCACACTGGGAAGAGAACAATTTCATGAAGGAAGGGTAAGATTAATAGTAACGGGGTGATTAAAGGCAGTCTTTGGGGTAAATTTCAACCAAAGACCTTCTCTTTTCGAGTACCTGAAAAGCATAATTCTGAATAAATAGAAACAAACAAAAATTCCTTCACGTAGTCTTTACATGCTTACAAAACAGAAACTTAAAATATCTAATGATATAACAACAAAGTATAAAGCGAACCACTGGCCCTTTAAGTTGACTTTACCTGGTAAACTACAGTAAAAATTGTTCACAGCCTCATCAGCATGGGAGTACAGCGGCTACTGTATCGCGAGTAATATCGCTATATTTTTTTAGAGCTACGTATTCGCACTTTGAAAATTATGAGAAATCTGTCGCACACACGTGGCAAAAAAATTACTTCCTCGAAATAAAAATTTATTTTTTTAATAAATGGTTAAATGTGAGTGGTATGAAGTATTCCTTCGGAAATATTCACTAAACCAACTTTAAACTTTAATGCCAGGTAATATTTAGTTTTTATACGGGTAACATTATTTGCTGTGGTAGTCATTTCCTCATCGGAACCAGTTTCGTGTTTATTAGCGGCCCTGTCTATCAAGCCGGCAGCCGCGAACTTCAAATGGGGAATCGATATTAAACGAAATTCCTTCTCATTGCATCAATTTTAAAGATAACTATTTAAAACAAAAAGTATTCTACGTGAAATTTTTTAAGGATTGTTCCTACGTTAAGACATCTTGCAAATTGTTTTCTTTAATATGTATTTTTTTTTCTAAAATTTAATATTGAAATTTACATATAGTCCAAAAAAGAATAATGAATCATGTTTTTCTTCAGAAATAATTTTATGTAGCAATATTCTCTGAGAAAGTCGCCTCAAAATTTTTTTTTGTTTGAAATAGTAATCTTTAAAATTGACGCAATGAGAAGTAATCTTGTTTAACATTGATTCCGTGTTTGAAGTTCGCGGCTGCCGGCTTAGTAGGCAGAGCCGTTAACCAGACAGCGGAGGTAATTATTTATTTTCTCTGTTGTGAAAGTTATCCTGTTAAAATGTACTTTAACATAGGCCAGGAGCAGTTTCCATCGAGCTTCTCTATTTCCCCACTAGCTATATGATAAGTACTTATTCTCAGACGGTTTCTAAGTTGTGCTAGTTTAGTATTATAATTTAGATAGTCTGCACTGGCGTTTATGGTGGCGAAGCTCAGATGGCGATCGACTTCAGCATCAAAGCGGAAAAGATGCAACAAACCAGTAGTTGATCATTGTATATATTACCACTCCGGTTTGACGGCGGTCGTGTTGAATTTCACTCGTACTCACACTTTTGCTGTATCCAGCTGAACGGCTGCCATCTTGCATTCCTGTTACTTGTATCCCGTCATTCTGTAATATTGACACCGTGAAGTTCGGTGCTCTTGCTCTGTCATTCAATTATTGCGGCCGCCGCGAAGAATTTTCATCAGTGTTATCGATATGGTATGTTTGGTAGGTAGCCCACTCGGATGTATTTTGTGTTGTCAATAAACTTCACTTTGACCTGACCTCAGATACTCCATTGCATTCCATAAAAATAATGGCCAAAACATAATTCACGATTTAATTTATTTTAATTTTTTATAACATGTATATTTAAAGTTTTATTTTCAGGTATTATTTATTTTTAAAAAATGCCAGCGTATTTTGTAAAAACGATATTTCTCGTTCTAGTCATATTCATTCCACTCCTCCCCCCACCACAAAGCTATTCATCGGCACTTCACGCTATACTAACCATTATTACATTAGTGTATCAGGATGCACTAAATAAAAAATATTTTTTATTTCAATAGGTTTTATTTTACAATGTCAATGTGCATGATGTTACTGTCTTAGTTCATGCGACCTAAGACAGTACAAGTTAAAGGTGAAGCACTGCGTGGAAGGGCTAGTCAGAAAGAGTAAAAACAGTCAATAAGGACGAGAGGCCACTCTATTATTTTAATTCACATTAATTAACTCTATAAACATAGATCTCGTGAAAGGCAATCAGTAATTCAATACAAATTTAACTTGCTCAACAATATTTCTGAATGGCTGAAAATGATGAAAGGTTTGCAATCAAGGTGCTAATAAACCCCAACTCGCGCACTCGACGAACTCAACACTTACCACTGTGGTAATCGATCGAGGGCTCTCACTAGGCGCTGATGCAGTCTGCCCGCCTGGCACGGTCTCCCACGGCATGGCGGTAGGCTATAAGGCCTTGCTCCAGTCTCGTGCGTGGCTTATATACGCGGTGTCGTCCTCGTTTCTCAGTTCGGCGGCTTTGTTTACCCACGTCTCTCAAAACACGCATACCCCTTCAGCCCAGGGCACCTCTCTGCAGGCAACGATGCGCATCTCTCTTACTCAGTTGAATGTATTTAACTGATTTTCTTTATTTCCAATATACTAAAAAACTGTTTTCAACAAATATGCGAAATAAAATATTCAGTTCATATTTTAATAATAATTATATATTTTATAGGCCTTGTCTACTTTTACAGATAAAATATTCACACACAAATCAATCTTCAGTTTGCCAAACCTGGAATCCAATAACTAAAGCTCGTCTGAAAACTCCACCATTTGCCGGAGAATCGTCCGTTTCAGAATTTTCTCCCCCAAATATGTAAATGTGTAGGATACATGTAGGCGAGATCCCTTTGGCAGAGAATTGTTAACCTCTGTAGGAAAGTTTTTTAAGACAACACCTTCAAACCACAGGCTCTACGGCTGAATATTGTGTAAGCCAATGCTGGTTCAGACTTAACTTACTCTATTATGGTGTCCGCTCCCATTAACATACCAGCATTCACTGACGACATTAATGAGCAACAACAAAGCAAAATAACTAACAGAAGCTGCCGCGGATGGGTATTTGTTTCGGAATCTTCACGACGGTACACTACGTCTTCAGTTTTAACTCATGAGCGAGCACCACACAGAAACGTTGGAGATACCAAATTGCACACAAAACATTTTCAAAGACGCCTCTCTGTTTAGAAATTCGCACCATAACGTCGAAGTTGACAATACATTTTCATGAGACCTTTTCCTTCCTGTTAAAGGGCTCGGAAAGAAGCAGTAAATAGTCGGCCAAATCTTTGGGCTTCACGTGTGTGGTAGAGTAAACTGTATACTTAAACTCGCGAAGAAATTTGGACAACTAATCTGACTGCATTATATTAATTTCAACCTTTGAAAAATAAAGGCCATGACCTTACTCTATTTGGAATAACGATTAACGACATACTTTTTTTTTTTTTTATCAAAACAGGAAACTTCGCGTTGTGGAANAATCGGCTCCCTGAAAGTAGATATTTAGCAGGGTTTCAGAAAATCTTGAAGTTACCGTGAATACATTATATGAAGTATTCCTTCGGAAATATTCACTAAACCAACTTTAAACTTTAATGCCAGGTAATATTTAGTTTTTATACGGGTAACATTATTTGCTGTGGTAGTCATTTCCTCATCGGAAACAGTTTCGTGTTTATTAGCGGCCCTGTCTATCAAGCCGGCAGCCGCGAACTTCAAATGGGGAATCGATATTAAACGAAATTCCTTCTCATTGCATCAATTTTAAAGATAACTATTTCAAACAAAAAGTATTCTACGTGAAATTTTTTAAGGATTGTTCCTGCGTTAAGACATCTTGCAAATTGTTTTCTTTAATATGTATTTTTTTTCTAAAATTTAATATTGAAATTTACATATAGTCCAAAAAAGAATAATGAATCATGTTTTTCTTCAGAAATAATTTTATGTAGCAATATTCTCTGAGAAAGTCTCCTCAAAATGTTTTTTTTTGTTTGAAATAGTAATCTTTAAAATTGACGCAATGAGAAGTAATCTTGTTTAACATTGATTCCGTGTTTGAAGTTCGCGGCTGCCGGCTTAGTAGGCAGAGCCGTTAACCAGACAGCGGAGGTAATTATTTATTTTCTCTGTTGTGAAAGTTATCCTGTTCAAATGTACTTTAACATAGGCCAGGAGCAGTTTCCATCGAGCTTCTCTATTTCCCCACTAGCTATATGATAAGTACTTATTCTCAGACGGCTTCTAAGTTGTGCTAGTTTAGTATTATAATTTAGATAGTCTGCACTGGCGTTTATGGTGGCGAAGCTCAGATGGCGATCGACTTCAGCATCAAAGCGGAAAAGATGCAACAAGTCAGTAGTTGATCATTGTATACATTACCACTCCGGTTTGACGGCGGCCGTGTTGAATTTCACTCGTACTCACACTTTTGCTGTATCCGGTTGAACGGCTGCCATCTTGCATTCCTGTTACTTGTATCCCGTCATTCTGTAATATTGACACCGTGAAGTTCGGAGCTCTTGCTCTGTCATTCAATTATTGCGGCCGCCGCGAAGAATTTTCATCAGTGTTATCGATATGGTATGTTTGGTAGGTAGCCCACTCGGATGTATTTTGTGTTGTCAATAAACTTCACTTTGACCTGACCTCAGATATTCCATTGCATTCCATAAAAATGATGGCCAAAACATAATTTACGATTTAATTTTTTATTATTTTTTATAAAATATACATTAAAAGTTTTATTTTCAGGTATTATTTCTTTCAAAAAAATTCCAACGTATTTTGTAAAAACGATATTTCTCGTTCTAGTCATATTCATTCTACTCCTTCCCCCTCCACGAAGCTATTAATTGGCACTCCACGCTGTACTAGCCATTATTACATTAGTGTATCAGGCTGCACTAAATAAAAAATGTTTTTTATTTCAATATATTTTATTTTACAATGTCAATGTGCATGATGTTACTGTCTTAGTTCATGCGACCTAAGACAGTACAAGTTAAAGGTGAAGCACTGCGTGGAAGGGCTAGTCAGAAAGAGTAACAACAGTCAATAAGGACAAGAGGCCACTCTATTATTTTAATTCACATTAATTGACTCTGCAAACATAGATCTCGTGAAAGGCAATCAGTAATTCAATACAAATCTAACTTGCTCAACAATATTTCTGAATGGCTGAAAATTATGAAAGGTTTGCAATCAAGGTGCTAATACCCAACTCGCGCACTCGACGAACTCAACACTTACCACTGTGGTAATCGATCGAGGGCTCTCACTAGGCGCTGATGCTGTCTGCCCGCCTGGCACGGTCTCCCACGGCATGGCGGTAGGCTATAAGGCCTTGCTCCAGTCTCGTGCGTGCCTTATATACGCGGTGTCGTCCTCGTTTCTCAGTTCGGCGGCTCTGTTTACCCACGTCTCTCAAAACACGCATACCCCTTCAGCCCAGGGCACCTCTCTGCAGGCAACGATGTGCATCTCTCTTACTCAGTTGAATGTATTTAACTGATTTTCTTTATTTCCAATATATTCAAAAAGTGTTTTCAACAACTATACGAAATAAAATATTCGTTTCATATTTTAATAATAATTATATATTTTATAGCCCTTGTCTTCTTTTACAGATAAAATATTCACACACAAATCAATCTTCAGTTTGCCACACCTGGAATCCAATAACTAAAGCTCGCCTGAAAACTCCACCATTTGCCGGAGAATCGTCTGTTTCAGAATTTTCTCCCCCAAATATGTAAATGTGTAGGATACATGTAGGCGAGATCCATTTGGTAGAGAATTGTTAAACTCTGTAGGAAAGTTTTTTAAGACAACGCCTTCAAACCACAGGCTCTACGGCTGAATATTGTGTAAGCAATGCTGTTTTAGACTTAACTTACTCTATTATGGTGGCCGCTCCCATTAACATACCAGCATTCACTGACGACATTAATGAGCAACAACAAAGCAAAATAACTAACAGAAGCTGCCGCGGATGGGTATTTGTTTCGGAATCTTCACGATGGTACACTACGTCTTCAGTTTTAACTCATGAGCGAGCACCACACAGAAACGTTGGAGATACCAAATTGCACACAAAACATTTTCAAAGACGCCTCTCTGTTTACAAATTCGCACCATAACTTCGAAGTTAATACATTTTCATAAGACATTTTCCTTCCTGTTTAAGGGCTCGGAAAGAAGCAGTAAATAGTCGGCCAAATCTTTGGGCTTCACGTGTGTGGTAGAGTAAACTATATACTTAAGCTCGCGAGGAAATTTGGACAACACATCTGACTGCATGATATTCTTTTCAACCTTTCAAAAATAAAGGACATGACATTACTCTATTTGGAATAACGACTAACGACATACTTTTTTTTTTTTATCAAAACAGGAAACTTCGCGTTGTGGAATTCCTTGCCGAAGTTTATTCCTAAGCTTGTAGTGATATGACACTATCCCAAAATGCATGTCACTGCTTTCGTCAAATCAGTCATATTTATTACGTCGCAAATGCACATTCTCTAATAACTTACACCAAACAATTTCCTCTTCTTCGTAGTTTCAGCCTCATCGTCAATTTCGGTCTAAAGTCCGTGGTGCTTTCATCATTCTTCGCGATTTCGTCCAAGAATAGCAATAATCGGCTTATAAATCCCCTCAGCAATCTGTTTATTTCACGATTCGCCGCGGCAGTCGTCAAATCGAAGTCGAAGAGTTGACAAACTGGTTAACTAGTTTAACCTACCCCCGCTGGCAACTAATGGAAGTCTTTATAATTTTTTTTTTTTATAAAGATCGTATTTTATTTATTATGAATGTGTAACCTCGTTTTGGCAAAAAATACGGTATATGTTAATAGATACTCTCTCTTTTATCGTTAAACTGCTGGCACTAGTATTAAATTTGTAACCGTTTTTAGAAAGTAATCAGTAATTCACTCCCACTGATGGTCTGAAAATTGTAGCATTACGTTAGTATTAACTTCAGACAATGTACCGTTTCATGCACAATGCCCTGACAGAGACAACGTTTTGATAATAAATATAAAATACAGTTTATGGTTCAAAAACTCACAAATTGAACATGGCTACTACCTTTCGTCCCCTTAGAATGCCAATGTAAAACAGCCGTCTTATGTATGCTAATACTGTTAAAATGTTTTAAGAACACTGGATCGAATCTCGGATAATATATGGAATTACGATTTTTTTTTTTATGTAATGTTGGTCAGTTTAGAATACAAGAAACCCCCTTTTCCTTCACTCCGTAAGTCCACCAAAACAAACCGAACAGAAAACATGATAACGTCACACAGTATGTCATAACTGAACATAAACACTCTAGTTTCTTTACTTGTACTGCAAGGTAGTTTAGGTTGCTAATGTGCCGTATGCACGTATCCTTAATTGTTCTTAGCTCAAAATAATTATCAAAATATCACAATATTTAATTAACACTGGGAATGCGGTTTCTTGACCGTTCTGTATNTCACAATATTTAATTAACACTGGGAATGCGGTTTCTTGACCGTTCTGTATCAGAAGAAATCTGTCAAGAATGAAGACGTGTGAAAAATCTGTACTTCACAAGTGGATAAAACACACGTATCAATAACTCTACNTCTTATGTATGCTAATACTGTTAAAATGTTTTAAGAACACTGGATCGAATCTCGGATAATATATGGAATTACGATCTTTTTAAATGTAATGTTGGTCAGTTTAGAATACAAGAAACCCCCTTTTCCTTCACTCCGTAAGTCCACCAAAACAAACCGAACAGAAAACATGATAACGTCACACAGTATGTCATAACTGAACATAAACACTCTAGTTTCTTTACTTGTACTGCAAGGTAGTTTAGGTTGCTAATGTGCCGTATGCACGTATCCTTAATTGTTCTTAGCTCAAAATAATTATCAAAATACCACAATATTTAATTAACACTGGGAATGCGGTTTCTTGACCGTTCTGTATCAGAATAAATCTGTCAAGAATGAAGACGTGTGAAAAATCTGTACTTCACAAGTGGATAAAACACACGTATCAATAACTCTACGCAGAATGCAAACAAAAAAGCTGTGGGGCTTTTTACCACGCTCCTAAAATGTTATGTATATTAAAAATAGATGTAGCCATATTTGTTTTTAATTTTCTCTATCTACTTTTCGGTATAGTATTATTACATAAACGCATATACTGGTCTTCCGTGGTTTGAAAAAAAAAAAAAAAAAAATTAGCTTGAGATGTCGAAGAATTAAAACCAGGAATATACCTTAAAAGTTTAGAATCGAAATCCCCTGAAATATACTAAACATATTATTTTAATGAAAGCCTTTCGGGTAATTTCCAGCCACGTGCAAGACATGGATTATGACTGGCGATCATAACGGCGACGGCGGATTTAATGCACGCACGGAGGTCGCCCCTATTGTCGTCATTACAAAACACGTCCCGACCCAACAGGAGGTCCCCTTAACCGGCCATGCTTGGTCGGTCATGACAGCGAAACTCCCCCTTAATCGCTTTATCTAGCACTTTGCGTCGATGTTATGCAGATCGATCGTACGTGCGTGTGCGCGCGTGCCGGTGTTCCATCTCATCAGTTTCTGGGGCTTCCCTCGGCAGACCGCCCGGTGATAGATGCGTGGCCGCTGCGTCCGGGGGCCTACCGCGGCTCTCTCCTCACTTTATTCCCCGGGCTCCCGCGACAGACCAATACCGTGCGTGAGCGCTCTCCCGCTGCAGTCCCCAACAACCATGCACTCAAGATGAGCTACACCGATGTTTCGTCATCTGAGCATGCATCCAACATTTACCTACCCCACGCCAATACAATTGGGGCCACTGTGGTGTAGTGGTTAGACTACTCGTCTCCCACCTAGGCGATCCGGGTTCAATTCCCGGCGGGGTCGCACCCGGATTGTGCCAGACGATGAAGCTGTTCGGCGGGTTTTCTCGGGGATCTCCCGTTTCCCCCGCCCTTTCATTCCGGCAATACTCCATACTCACCTCGCTTCACCCTCATCGGCTCTCAAGACCTCGCTCAAGAGCCGCCCAAATCTCTTCACTCGCTCACCAATCCAATTGTCGAAGTCACTTAGTCAACGGTGATGAACGTGTTGGTTTATATAATTTTCAAGAGACAAATCATTTTGTATGAATAAAATTTTTTTACTAATTTTAATTTAATTAAAATGCATTAAAATTTTGTTAGAGGAAATATACAAACATATCAAAGCACTTGTTTACATAAGCAGTGTTCTAACCTCAAATCCTGCCCACGTCGTCTATGATACTTGTATTGGCAGGAAAGCAATTCAATGTTGGGACACGGAGACTGGTTTTGCGCAACTAGCGTGATTACTCTACACCATATTCACTTTATGTCAGCAACCTGAATAGGGCAAACGAACCCTTACTTAAGATACCTGGAAGTAAAACTTATAAGGTCACTTTTTCATTTAAAAAAAACGGTTGCATAGCTCAGTAAATATGATATTTACTACAGGCTTTGCATTGGTTATTTGAACGCTTTTGAAATCAACCTATAAAAAGTAATGCCCCTTATATGAGTATCTTTTAACGGGTTCACTGACTGGCATACACCCGTCAAGTTGGTAACGTTGAACTTTAAGTGTTAGGTGAACATTTGTGAATACTGAAATTATTATTTTTTCTTAATTTAATGCACACATTCACAGTTTTACTTGACCGTCGTATGGATAAAGCTATAAGGCCTATGGCAATGTTTATTTTAGATGTGGTGGATGCATACACAATGTGCGTATAAATATACCTTAAGCAGGGCTTTGAAAAGCGCTCAGTTTTCTGTGAACAGCCTTTACCTGCGTATCGCGTAAATATACAATAAACTATCACGTAGTTGTTTGAAGATATTATAGAAGCATGAGCTTAGTTACATAATTTAATTTTGATCGTTATAGCAGAGTATTTTGCTTATGTGGCTTTCAAGTCTGTTATTCCATGCCATTGTTTTTTTCATGAATATTCGCATTAAACTGCTCATAGTGTTTCATCTTCATGAATAGGATTATTATTCTTTAAAATGCATTTGTGTTATGAAATAACCGTGGATAACTTAAGCAATAAATAATGTTTCCCAGATATCGTAGACCTGTATTAAAATAAAAATAAAATACTGGCCGGCGACCTGATGCGCTTTGTCTGCNAATAAAAATAAAATACTGGCCGGCGACCTGATGCGCTTTGTCTGCCATTATAAAGTGAACGTTTGTCGTTTACTCTGTGTTCTGACGTTGACAGTATCGTACAAGTTACTTCGGCAAACAAATGAATACTGAATTTATACTGTTGAGGTGCAATTATATTCTCGTAAAGGTTGTTCGCGGTAAAGTGAGCATCTTTATAGCCAATCTTTGGAAAAATAATATCCCACTACCCGTAATTACATACATGCGTCAGTACACGCTGGCAATCAAGCTCCCAGATAAGTTGGCATCANTAATATCCCACTACCCGTAATTACATACATGCGTCAGTACACGCTGGCAATCAAGCTCCCAGATAAGTTGGCATCAAATGAATAAATATAGTTCTAAGAGATGACGTACTGCGAGTGTAATGTTTAAATTTATTGCAAATGAAGTGAGTGTTTTTTCCTCTCTATACATTACTGTAGAGCTCGAATTTGCGTATTAATAACACATTTACATTCCTGAAAATTGTGCGCATTCCTCTAGGATGGCGCGTGAATGAAGTGATAAGTCCCATGGTATAGTCTATTCGTGGTTTCTTCAAACTTTTTGAATCAAACCTTTGAAAAATCGCTCCATGTATGACGTGTTTCCTAAATATGTCAGGTATCACAAACTTTTTGTAATTCTCTTAACATAAAGGTATCTAGTTTTTTGTTGAATTAAACTTTTACTTAAATTTTATTTATAAATTATAATACATTTCATTTATAATTAATATGAATAAAAGAAGGGAGGAAACAGGTGTGATGGTTATAGTTCTTGTGCAAAATTTTATTACCAGAGTGCGCATAAATGCGGTATGCTGTCCTTTTGTTTGTAATCTTCTAGACTTGGTCAATCTTTGTTTGCGTGAGGCGGAGGATNGTTTTTTCCTCTCTATACATTACTGTAGAGCTCGAATTTGCGTATTAATAACACATTTACATTCCTGAAAATTGTACGGATTCTTCTAGAATGGCGCGTGAATGAAGTGATCAGTCCCATGCTATAGCCTATTCGCGGTTTCTTCAAACTTTTTGAATCAAACCTTTGAAAAATCGCTCCATGTATGACGTGTAAGGTTTTTTCCTAAATATGTCAGGTATCACAAACTTTTTGTAATTCTCTTAACATAAAGGTATCTAATTTTTTGTTGAATTAAACTTTTACTTAAATTTTATTTATAAATTATAATACATTTCAGTTATAATTAATATGAATAAAAGAAGGGAGGAAACAGGCGTGATGGTTATAGCTCTTGTGCAAAATTTTATTACCAGAGTGCACNTAAAAGAAGGGAGGAAACAGGTGTGATGGTTATAGCTCTTGTGCAAAATTTTATTACCAGAGTGCGCATAAATGCGGTATGCTGTCCTTTTGTTTGTAATCTTCTAGACTTGGTCAATCTTTGTTTGCGTGAGGCGGAGGATTGTTTAGCAGGGCTTCAGAAAAGTTGGAAGTAACCGTGAATGGACTACAATGTTAATTTTACACACTGCATAATAACCATGAACTGCCCATATGCTACTTGGCCCGCGGCACTGCACGCCTTGTCACCTCCCGGTGAAAAGTGCGGTCGCCGTACAGTAACGACTCTTTCACACTATCAAATTTTTCTTCAAATTACCTTCAATTTTTATTGAATTCAATTCGTTGAATGAAATATGACGTCACATAAACGTCATAATCGCGGCCATTTTCTCTTTCAATTTCTTGAATGTCTCGTTTTCCTTCAAGATTTTCGTTTAGANATAAACGTCATAATCGCGGCCATTTTCTCTTTCAATTTCTTGAATGTCTCGTTTTCCTTCAAGATTTTCGTTTAGAACGTTTTCTTGAATCCAAAATTTAAATAGCTTTATCACAGCTTTCCTGAGAGTATTAATGGAAGGAATCTCATAATAATAACATTTTGTGCGCACATTTACAGTTTATTTTACAAAATAAGGATGCATATTTAGAAAAATTATGTGTACAATAAAACTAAGAAAAATTAGTTGGGGTTTAACCAATTTTTTTCGTGTCGTACACGAGTCGTATATACGCTTAAAATTTACTTTTGGTATTTTTTAAACTGGTTTCATTAAAAGGTTTGTGATAAGTTTTCACGTGGGGACTTGAACACTTATTGGATGCAATTTATTGAAAGGTAAATGAAGTGATTTTTTTAGTTCAATAAATTGAATTCAAGTAATTGTATTCAATAAAAATTTGATCGTGTGAAGTGGTCTTAAGCCGAGGGGATGATAGACCCCTCACCCCTCCCCCCCCCCAAAAACTTCACCGTGCGGAGGGGAGGACAGCGCCACGGAGCGATCGTGGTCGAGCGTCACGGGAAATTTGCGCCCGATAAGGATCGGCCTGCGCGCGCTCGTAAAAAAACCTGCGTCGTCGTAAATCTTTCGCTCGGAGACCCGGACGGCTCGGGCGATGAATCGCCGACGCCACCGGCCGGAAACCAACCGGCGACGTGGCAGGCCGGAAACCAACAGGCGGCGCGGCAGGCGTAGGTACGCAAAATTGAGAAGTGGGCCGCGGTTCAAAATAATATTTTTGAACTCGATTCCCTCTTGCAATTTCCCAGTGTTGTATACATAAATTTATTTTCTCGTCCATATGTTACTTGTCATTTTTTTTTTTTTAAGTATTCTTCGCGTTCAGTCTTGTTTTTCTACGACAGACATCTGCATCGCAATGGCGAATGTCCAAAAATCTCCATCTAGTTAAATTAAACTTAGATATAAATATGGATGCTATCTTCGGATTACCTAGGGTTCGTATTCGAACATTTTTTGTACGAATATTCTGTATTGAACCTTGCTACAGAGGTCACCTTCAAAATTCAACACGAGATTAAAGTCACATACGCAAAATTTTCCCATTTCATTAAACATTAAATAAAGTACAAAATATCTGTTTAACAACACATAAAAATACCCCCCCCCCCCCNGGCTCTTTTAAAACAAGCCCACCACATGTACATAATAATAATCCTTAAATTTTCACAAAAATTTTTCATGTAGTTTTTTGTTATAGAATTTATATTTGCAGGTGCCTGAATTCTCTCACGTGGATCAGTTTCGTAGCTGTTAAACAACGAAGGCTACTGTTTCCTATCTCTGTTGTGTAACTTAAAGTTATCTGAAAAGTTAATTAACGTAAAACTTATCCGTTGCCCCGGTAGTGAGATGGTAACTGCGATATATTAGTACACAGCTTTCCCGTCCATGACTACCCGAGGCCCTAAACGGACTCGTTAATTATCAGCCTTTCCTTTTTGTGCCACAAACAAGCCTAAAAAGTTTACATGTTTCTTCGCACACGCTTGTTCCCGTGCTGTATTATTCTACGCAAGAAACCCGATGTCAGTTTCTTCGAGAAAACAGGCAGCACATTTGTTGGGGGAAAAAATCAGTAGCCTACATATATTTACTTTTTTTTTTAGAAAAGATTAAAAATTACTCTTAAAAACTTTATATTAAAAAATAGCATAATTTAAAAAAGTTCCCATACAGCACCTAAAGCTTTAGTAAATTCCAGGAATCTAACGTCCGATGATTGCGATATCTTTCAAATATCTAATTCAACTGTTCAACGCTTATCATATTACCATTTCAATCAAATTATTCTGGAACTTAAAAATCTCTCCGTAAGTAACGAAAAATAGTTTCTTTGAAACACCTGTTATATGCTTGTGTAATACGAGCACTAGAAGTTAATCACAAATAAAGATTTTGAAAAACAGTTTCGTTAGAGAAATGCAATTATAAAATAGTATGTATAATGGATTCAGCAGCACCCACACGCATCTGTAGCTGAATATACACGAAGGCGCTAGTTGACAATAATAATGCTGTATTCTGCAGCGCGGTTATTAATACTTAATACGGCAAGTTTCCGACTTAATCTTGTTTCACAAGACATATTTTTGAAACGAGCTGACCAGCCGCCAAAGAAATCTTAGCAGGTATTCCTAAATGTGAACATGGTATAGTCCATTCACGTTTACTTCAAACTTTTCTAAAGTCCTGCTGAAGTTTTACTTCCAGGATATTCCTCCACTTCATGCAAACAAAGTCTAACCGGTTGTATAAAATTACACCAAAAGGACAATGCATCGTATTTGTGCGCACTCAGTTCGATAATATTTTGCACGAGAACTATTTATTACTACGTATTACCAATACACCTATATTTTATCCCTATTATTATTCATATTACTTATAAATTAAATAATATGCTTCATAGAAAATATAACTACAAGTTAAATTTATCCAAAAATAAGATACTTTTGTGATAAGAGAAGTATGTCAACGCTTGTGATATATGTCATATATAGGAAGCATCCAGACACGTCCTACATGGGGTGATTTTTCAAAGGTTAGATCCAACAAGTGTAAAGATACCACGAATATACTGTAAGAAGATTGCTTGGCGGGAAGTGACTCCATGAAGGTGGGCGAGGAGCTTTACCAAATCCACTTGGATATTTACAGTATCTGTTTCCAAGCAAATGTTCTTCAATACATTTGAATCTGCATTAGGAACGGTATAATTGTGTGAGATGCATCTTTAAATCGCGAAGTGCTATATTATTCTATGTAAAAGTAATTAAATTATCTATACAAAATCTCTTTTCGGCCAGAAATATATCGTTTGTAATATAGACAGCATTCAATTATGAAACTGCAGAACAATTCTCCGTCTCCCCTCCGATCCCATTTTTCACGTGCTCTTTCATTCTCTTTATCTCACACAAATTTCGCGCATATTTATTGCCACTGTTTCTTTAACCACAAAGATTACGAGTAATCACTGTGCCACGCTACTACTTTTAATGTTAAAACTACATAATTTTGTAATAGTTTCCTTTTTACGAAACTGTTATACGTGTTACTACTATGCTTACCTTTGAAAAGAAAATGTACCTCATACGAGGATGGAATGGTACTTAAAAAATATCACGCATGTTTAAATATTCTTTTCTAGCCTTCCAATGCCGTTAAAAATAGCATTTTCAGACTGCTGTATCTTAAAACGTACTATCTGAACACGAGCGAAACTATGATAAGAGCTTGCACTGAACCCACCAATAAAAGTTTAGGGTGGCTGCATAAAGTCCCATAGGTATACGCAGCACGACGAGAACTCTGCACACCAGTTCAAAGTCTTGTGCACAGCGTAGATGGCGCATTTGATGCGTGCAGCAGTGTCGCCCTTACCACTCTGGCGCTTCTCAACCTCAGACGCGGAAAACGTCACCAGGTAGGCGGGCCCCTTAATATAGACTGGGTTTTCTTGTTTTCACTGCATTCAATGAAGTTTGTCAAATGTTAGACACTCGTATTATTTTGTCCTGGGGAAGAGAAGTAAACTTCCAGTATTAACTCGTTGGCTACTTCTTATCGTGTTGTGAAGTGGACTGGAGTAGGGTGAAGAGATCTGGGCGGCTCTTAACCTCACTAACCTAGAGCCGATGAGGGTGAAGCGAGGTGAGTATGTAGCAGTGCCGGAATGAAGGAGCGGGAGATCCCCGAGAAAACCCGCCGACCAGCGGCATCGTCCGGCACGATTCCCACATGCAAACATCCGGGAGCGACCCCACCGGGAATCGAACCTTGTTCACTTAGGTTGAAGGAGAGTAGTCTAACCACTACACCAACGCAGCCCCTTTGTGACGTGAAAAAGAGAATTTTATAAGCTGTTGTGAGGCAGTTCGGTGGAGTTTAGCCACCATTTGGCGCAGTGTAGGTTGCGGATATGCTTTGAACTGCTTCCGGAGAATTTATTTTGTTAATTACTACCGCCAAGTTCATAGGCGCATCATATGCATCTCATCCAAAGAGGAATCACTAATAAAAATGCTTCGTGCAGTATTTAGAACATTTTAGCTGTGTTTTACCGACTTTATTGAAGTGTTGGTATGTTTTATTCAAACATTTGTGTATAATAGTGTTGTAGCGCTTATTTTGCCTCGCCATGGACAGACGTGTGTTTCACACAAAGGATGCAATCGGCTATCTGTTCTGAAATACGATCGAAGCCGGTAAACACAACTTTGTGCTCTTGTTGCAGTCGAGTCCTCACTAGTCCTTGTTGCACTATTGGACTTTCTCACCATTAACTGCCTGTGGGTGGAGTTATTTTCAACACGTAGAAGCTCGTACCAGTTTGACACGCTGGTGGTAAGGTAGAGAAAAAAGGGGGGCGGGGCGAAATAGCGGTAATTGAGAGCCCTGTGCGCAGAAGCTATTTACGCAAAGAACGAGCTTATTGCAGTTTTATTGCAATTTAACAGACCAGAGGGTGTGATGAGGTGATCGCGGAACAATTAAATCGCCAAAACCGGCGATACACACAAGTCTCGTTAGCACAATTTTACAATTATTATCTTAGACTGACGGAGGGGGAAAATTTAGCATTTATGTTTGATTAAAAAAAGAAGAAATAATTGGCCCCTGAATAAATATGGCTTTTCTTTACCGCACACCTATTAATGGCTTTTCGGATAGTAATAAAGTTAAATATTTCCTTTTTTCTCCCCGTCCCTCCCGCTTTTTATTTTTTTTACTGCGCGATTTACGGAACCAGGATATGAAAGATTTCTATTTTAAAAAAAACGGTAAACGATGTTGTGGGATCTCGCCTGCGTTATGAAGCCAGAGAATGCAAATTCGGCAATCTGTGCAAGATTAGTTCCGCGAACACAAAAAACCCTCCCTTGTGAACAGGAGTCCCGGGGCTTTTCGTTTCCAACAGCAAAAACATCAAAAGATTTCTTTTCCTCTTCATGTGGCCGTGCCCTACTAAGACATTTCATTACATAAACTTCACACTACTTGGCTTTACATATTTGGTTATTTCACTTTCAAATGTAACACTAGTAAAAAATTTTAAAACATTTTTTTTACTGATTTTTGAATTGTTGAATAAAAAATATTCCTGGACATTTTTGTTATTAATAACATAACGATCATATAAGATAAATAAAAAAGGTCAACAAATATTTAATCCAATAAAAAACATTTACAAGCATACGAATGCCTACAAAAACTTGAAAAATAAATTATCGCACTTCCATCTTCGGGGTATCATTTGAAAGTAGTCTTCGGAATTTAATCATTAACTAGATATAGGAATTAAACTAACATTACTTGTGTACGAAAACCTTTTATGTTGGCAGGAAATAGCTAACGATCAGCTCCCAAAATGACAGTGTAAGAACTCAAATTTTTTCGGAGCCTACAAGAACGAGAATGTTCCATCGACTTATTTTACTAGGAACAACCATGCAACTTGGTGCTTTTACCGGACGTAACAGTGTAATTCTCACTACGATGTTGTCCGAACAATGAGCTTAAATACTGGAATTCCTTATCTGTGCCATTATACCTGCACTTAAAGTTAAAAAATATTGCTATAGTTTTGTATTACGCGTTTTTCTTATAGTTTACAGCAATGAAGCAGTGTATAATCACAGTCANAAAAATATTGCTATAGTTTTGTATTACGCGTTTTTCTTATAGTTTACAGCAATGAAGCAGTGTATAATCACAGTCACCGAAGCTGTTTTTTGTCTATCGCTGTGGCAGTTGAATAAAAGAGCTTAGTGATATCTCTTCTCTAGCGAAATAAAAGCTTGTTTGAATCTAAAAATTTTGTGATGTCCGTGTATTGTGTGTAAGATTACGTTGCATCTTATGGGTCTGTATCGCAGCTTCTAGGTAATCACATGGGATGCACTAATACACTATAAATCAAGATCATTTCAATTAAACGCGATCGGTAAAAACTGAGTCATTGAGGACAGTGGTGAAAGCACACGCATTGCCTCAATGACCCAATGTTACACGTGTAAATAAACATCTATGCAGACTGATCAACAGTGAATTAGACTGGGCCAAAAGTCACAGTTTGTTGGGGTATGTCACTGATTTGCCAGCCATAAAATGAGAAATAACTGACTTTATAACGACACAAAATGTCATAGATTCAAACTACCTAATTAGATTGAGGTTAAAAGCAGGCAGTAATGACGCGTTAGATTAATTTGAAATATGTTCCCGATTAAATGAGCAGCGTTTCTGAGAAACTGCTTTGGTTCACTTTCCCGTCCATTTTTGTATTCTTCCGTCATGTGTAAAAACTACCTTTTGAGATCTGTACATACTTGCAGATATTAAAAAACCAGTTTGAAGTGAATTTACTGTATATATCATAGAGTGAATATGGGGCGGAGTAATCACNTTGCAGATATTAAAAAACCAGTTTGAAGTGAATTTACTGTATATATCATAGAGTGAATATGGGGCGGAGTAATCACACTAACTGTGCGAATCTAGTCTCCGTGTCCCAACATTGGACTGCTTTTCTGTCAATACGACTATCACAAACGACATGGTTATGATTTGAGGTTAAGACGCTGTTTACGTAAACAAGCGCTTTGAGATGTTTGCATACTTTATCTATCCAATTTTTAATATAATCAGATTAAATTCAAAATGGTAAAAGTATTTCAATCATATAAATGTGCCTGTATTTTGAAAATTAAGTTGCAAAACTACTCTCCGTCCCCCCTCCGCCTACTTTCACAGACGCTCCTTTATCCTCTTTATTTCACGCAAATTTCACTCATATTTATAGGCACTGTTTCTTTAACTACAAAGTCNTATTTCACGCAAATTTCACTCATATTTATAGGCACTGTTTCTTTAACTACAAAGTCTACGAATAATCGCTGTGCCACGCAACTATTTTAACTGTTAAAAATACATAGTTTTAGGTCATTTTAAGCTTCGCCCAACTTATTAAGGAGCCTTTATACCTAGCGTTCGAACTGCATTGCAGCGTTTTTTTTACGTGTTCCTACTAAGCTTACCTTATAAAAGAAAACAGACCCAATACGAGGACGGCATGTGACTGATAGTTGTATTGGTGCGGGGTAGATCAATGATGGGTACATACACAGAAGACGAAAAATCCGTCTAGCTCATCTTTAGTCTACGGTATCGACCACTACAGGAACGCCAGCTCCCTTCCTTAGACTTAATCTCCATTCACCCACCTTCCTATTGGTTCACACCACGAAGGAAACGCCTACTGAAGGCGCCACAAATGCTGGCAGCTCGCCTTCCTAAATGCCTGCGCTTGGTTCGTCGGCACGGCCCGGCCGGCAGCAGCTGATATTAGAGACGGCCCGGCTGAATACTAACTGTTACAAAAATATTCTGCGACTAATATTTTTAGCACAGCATCAAGATGCGGCAGGCTGCGCGCGCAGCTACCTCTCCCTTCGCCGGCTGCACCCCGCTCCTCGTAAATTCACCTGCCAGCAGTTGTGGCGCTAACAGTACTGTACTACGTAATGTTGGTTTTTGGCTGACTCTCAGCCAGTTCAGAGAGGAGATGTCTGTGTCAGTCTTTCATGTGTAATATTATGTACAAAGTATTGTGCACATTCAACCACAACATAAAGTTTCTTCTTTATTTATTCACAGATATTATTGTTGTCGTGGTTTAGTATTATTGCAAGATCCATATAAAAACTAGCCAAGCCATGGCACGTTTTTCCGTCCAACTTTGATTTTAAATGGCGGATAAATTTCCGTACGAGCTCCACTCAAGGTACACTTGGACATAGTTCTGAAAGTGTCAACATTGATATGGACCGAGTGATTTTATTTATGTCTCTGTCACAACGTGCGTATAATACATTTGCGGTTACTTCCAACTTTTCTACAGCCCTGCTAAGGTTCTACTTTTAGGATATTAATCCGCCTCATACAATTAAAGTTAACCTAACACCAAAAAAAAAAAATTACACCACAGGAACAACGCGCCGAATTTGTCGCACTCATTTTAGTAATATTTTGCACGAGTGCTGTTTCTTTCTAGACATTATCAACACATATGTTTCTCTATTTTTATTCATATTAACTATGGAGGAAATATTATAATTTATACATAAAATAAAATTAAAAGTTAAATTTAACCAAATATTAGAAAATTTCATGTTAACAGAAGTATAGAGAGATTATGATACATGACATATTCAGGAACAAACCGAACACGTCATACATGGGGTACAAAAAGTGTGAGGTTACTGTGAATATACTATAACTGTAAATTTTTTAGTAATTAAAACATGATACTGATATTCCTGTGTGCATAAACAAAACAAACAATTATTTAAATAAATTCAGAGTCCACATCTTTAGCCTTTTTTGGTCCACTTTGGTTTATGGTTTCGGATGGTTAGAGCACGACATTTCTTTTATGCATACAGTACTTATGCAGACACAGAACGTATTTCATTATTATAACCAATGATGCTGTAGACTTAGTGTTGTGCAATATGAATATAAACCATTCACAGCGTAGAACGGCAGCACGGTTTACCCACAGGGATCACTGAGAAAAATTAACCTTATCGTGCGTTTTGCGCACACAATTGTGTACTCTGGATAATAAAGTGTCAATTGACACGCAGGAATTACGAAGTTAATCAATGTAATTACTTTCACTATTTCGTTGCCAGCCACCTTCCTTACATGTTTAATGCACTTAGTAGATGTTGTCAATTTATTATTTTTTTCTTTTTTTGGAAATTTCATCAGCAGAAATCCTGCAGAATACTATTTCAAACATTTATATTTTAATCATTCTTTAATAAGGCATATTATTTTGAAATATATCTTCTCTCCGTTCCTGAAAATACAATTTAAAGGCGCAATAAAAAATAAATAACAATTCACCACATTAATTGTTAAACTGTTGTTTGTAAAGATTGTAAAAATTGTTTTGCACCACTTCACAATCTTATTGTTTCCAGTTATGCTTCCAAATGCATTTAGAATGCAATAAATATTTCACGACCATTAATTTATCATATACAGTAGTTATAATGATTGTATTGCATTAAGACCTCAATGTATCACCCGGAGTATACACGTCAACGTTTGAAATGTTGCATAAGCGTTGAAACTGTTATCATGGCTGTGCAAACTCAGGAGCCGGCGCCAATACGAACGTCTTCTCTCCCTGGGCATTGCTATTGGTTCCTGCTGACACAACAACTAGGTTATTATTGATTGCTTCTTGTGCCGTGCATGTACCGAAACCCTTCCCGTAGGTTCCAAAGTGCATGCTATTATAATAAACAAGTAGGTACTGTTCACACCATAAATTTCCTGCTTTGGAACACCTCAAAGGAAAAATTAGTGTTGATGTTAAGGGGTTAAAAGGAAGGAAATCGGAAAATGAAGGGAGGGGAGGTGATAGGGAGTGGTCAAACCTGAATTATCCCACATTACATCTTGTTTGTGCTGAACCGGAACTGAACGTACGACTCCGTGGCGACGATTCGAGGGTGCGTGTTCAATGTTCTGGCTGATGGAAGCCCGAAAAAGAAACAATATCCTACCCTTTCCGTAGGCGCCCAGTGTACAAAAAAAGAAGCCCTCTAAGTAACAGGGAAAGCCGTGTACTGGACGTAAGGAAGGGGGTGCATCAAGTTTATCTGAAATATGATACAAGCAGTGCGACTCCCAGTTGAAGCCTAAGTAAATAAAATGAGTATCGTTTAGCCTATTTATGGTTTCTTCACATTTTATGAACCAAACCTTTGAAAATTCATCCTACATATGACGTGCGCTGTTGTTTCCTAAATATGTCATATAGAATATGTTATATAGAATTTTACTTACATTTGATCTATTAATCATGTTTCATTTATAATAAATGAATACCAATATACACTGTGAGAAAATAGGCGTGTTGGTAACGGCTAGTAAGAAATAGTTATTATGCAAAATGTTATTAAACTGAGTGCGCACGATTGCGGTGCGTTGTCCCTTTGGTGTAATTTTATAGACTTGGTTAAGCTTTATTTGCACGAGGCTGAGGAATAGTCGGTAAGTAGAAATTTAGCAAGGCTTTAGAAAAGTTGGAAGTAACCGTGAATTGGCCATAGCTATGTAATTGAACTGCGCCCTAGAAGTACGACCTCAACACAAGGTTTAGATGTTCTGTTTAACCTGTGAACTCGCGCATTAATTCATTTTAACTGTTGAGACAGAAGGATTTTTTTTCGTCTGGGGAGTAATTGTATATATAATAAAGCAATTTACGCAATGGAGCCTACGAGAAAAGTTTTTGTTGGGGAGTTTATGCTGGCCAACCACACGAACCGTAGCCAATTATAAAGTTTCGGCATGCCAGCAGATCTATAAAAGCATTACCTGCAGAAAGTCAACTATGTTTTTGGTTATTTAAACGCTCAGAACTGACCGTAATTTCACACATTATTCACTGATAAAAACTTTTTTATCCTCATGGAAATTACATACGTGTGTGTGTGTGTGTGTGTATATTGATGCCTCCGGCGTCCCTATATTTTATTCGTCAGAACACACGCTCTGGCAAAGCTCACAAGCAGACGACAATAAAGATTAAGGGTGAACAGACGTGCCGGAAGAGTGCCACCAGGAGCCTCGCAGCTGCAAAGGCGTGCTACCAAAGGTTTCTGCACGTGCAACTGTTCCTGCACATGCAGAGGGACATCCGGAGACAA
>NQII01002305.1:170967-184654 GCA_002778355.1 Clitarchus hookeri
GCCCGCTAGTTCTGTATAAATATACATTTTCGGGGCTTATGGAGGACAGAGAGAACCATTCATTTTTACCTTTATTTTTATAGAAACAGTTTTCAGTAATGTGAACTGTGCGAAAACAAATACTACACTGACATTTCGATTTCACCAGGTTTACCTCTCCAACTTTTTATAGAATAATTTTTCTGTGGTATGATTTGTACGAAAACAAATGCTACATTGCCGTTTTACGTTTTCTTCTACCTTTCGGTTACATCTTTCAACTGTCAATTCTACCTCTTTAACCCAGCTTAACAATTCCTGAAATGTAGAGGGATTGCGTGCAAAAGTAAAAAAACTTATTGTTTTCTTGAAGCAAACTGTAAAATATAACTTCAACTGCACGTGACTCGTCACAGGGCAACCCTAGCACCTCTACCGACCGAATTGTTTCTAATACTTACTCTTTCACGGAAACACCCGGTTTTTGTACTCTTTCTAAAATTTCCATCCGATATCTAGCAATAGCTAAAGGAGTTCCTACTTGACTTAACATTTCCTGATGACAATGTGAAAACGCCCATTTTTCTGTCATAGCCTGACTCACAACAGGTTGCAAAATCTCAGGAAATCTGAATAAGGACAGAGCATATATTAAACTAATAGCTAATACATTTAGAGACAACACCCGGGAAAATCCTACTGGGAAAGAAACGTTATCTACATTTACTACTGCTATAGATGTTAGCATTTCTTCTATACTACGGGGCACATATTTAAGGGATATTAAAAAAAGGAACGAACTCGCCCTCAAACTCCAGCGACTCCTTCCTTTCGGACAAGTTCTCGCAGCAACTGCCGTAAAGCATTAATTGAATCATCTGAATTGCACGCGATGCCAACACCCAGAAAACATGCAGTAACGCATTGTGGCTGCTTGCAGAGGCATTACGCCAGAAACACTTCAGGCCGCTCGTCGCTCGCTACATGTGCGTTTACAGATGTGTGTTGCTGTCGATGGTAAACATATCGAGCACATGCTGTGAAAAGACCTAATGTGAAGCGTTTCAACCAAAATTGTGCTCTTTTGTATTATTAATGCGGATGCGATTGCATTTCTCCTTAAGTTGGTTTGTTCTATTTTTGCTGTGCATCTGTACGGTTACTCAGTACAGTCAATGACTAGGAAACAAATCTTCCTAATTACGTTGGTATCTGAATAAAATGTAATATATTGATATCAGACTCACTCACACTGCCCTTTTTCCTCCCGCTTCGGTGCTCGCCTTTGTCCAATATCGAATTCCGTCCCTCATGCCTCTTTAAGGTAACGCTGCTATAAGGAAGCGGTCCCGCCAGGATGATTCACGGCGCGTGTTGCTTGCTTACAGCTGAGAGTACAGGTCCACTGCCCCATGCTACCAGCCCACTTAACTTAATCATATTTGCACATTATTTCTTGGCGTTTCTGTGTTACTGTCCATTGCACATGCTATATCACTGAATTCCTCTTTGCACGTACTTTCAGATGTCGTTGAAATAAATGTATGTTTCGAGGGGAAAAATCACATGTGGTTTAATTATTTGTGTCAATACACGTGTTACGAACAGTCACTTTGCGACAAATTACTTGTCCCCGTACGTAATTTCATTTAGCGAAAACCGCATTTCGTGATCTGTAAACGTTCCAGAAATTTTGGGAGTGTCCATGTTAGGCGGACCACCCAGTATATGCAGGTAGGGGCAGTGCCATTTTTTTGAAGATTGTTTTCAAAAGTACTTAGTTAACTGTGGATTAACTTGCGCCAATAACTAACCTGAAATGAAAAGAGGACCTAATCCCGTGCTACCCAGTCTGGGGTAAAACTGGATCATTAGCCAATGAACAACCAACTGAGGCTCGAGTACACAAAGAATTATGGAGTCTAGCTTGTTGCCAAATTAATCCGCGAAATCTACCAGTCTTCATGTATAACCCATAATAACGCACCAATAAAAAATAAGAGACATATGTCGTCGAGAACTATGCTGCGATCTGCCTTGTGTCATTCTTGCACGGAATATATGTATCCCAGAGCAAGGTAATTCCGGGCCTGTGCAGACTTGATGTGCACGCATGGGCGACTCAGCTGATAGTATTTGCAGAGGAAGCCAGTGTTCGTCTGCGACCACTAGTCCCGGGCCGGTATTTGCTCGAGCAAAACAAACAACGTCTCGGCGAACACGCGGTGGCGTTAGGCCGGGGGATATTTTCTTAGCGAGCAGCCCGTTTAGCTCGTTCAACAGCAGAAAATCCTCGACGCTAAACAGCTGAAAGCTCCCGGACCTCCGCGGAAAGAAAGTTAATGTAAATAAGTCATCGATATACAGGACAGTGGTCTCCTATCTCCGTCGACACGAACCTGCTTCACGTAGCGAGGACAGAAGCGACTAAGAGCTGGTTTTACAATAGCGCGACGGGGACGAGATGCAACGCGGCGCGATGAGCTGTAGCCAGAGTGAAACACCTGACTATCGCCGAGTGCGTTGCTTAAAATTTTGGCGTTATTTGACACTCAATAGGACGCTGAGACGCACTATTTTACACAGTATGTGGAGTGGAGAGATTTGGTCGGCCCTTAACATCGTGTTCTTGAGAGCCGGTGATGGTGAAGCGAGATGAGGATGGAGCAGAGCCAGAATATCCGAGAAAACCCGCCGACAAGAGGCATCTTCCGGCACGATTCCCACATGCGAAAATCCAGGGGTGACCCCGCCGGGAATCGAACCCTGTTAGCCTTGGTGGGAGGCGAGTTGTTTAACCACTACACCACCACGGCCTCTTCCACAGTATGTAATCTGGTGTAAATGAATGTCTGTAAATGGTATTTATGCAATTTGTAACACGAAAAAGGAATAAGTGTTAAAGTTATTTTCTTCTACATCGAAAGTCAGTTAATTGAACTCCTTTTTTTATCGATGACGTACCTATTCATAAAATGTTCTCGTTTTTAATATCTATTGTAAAAAGTGAAATTTCCTTGTCTGTAGCAAAGTATTTACTAGTAGATGGAAGCACAATCTGAGATGGCGTTCGTCGCTGAAAAATTGTCGCTTGGTTGTGAAATCACAATTGAATTTAGTCGTCGTCTGTCGGCGTCGGTTGTGTTGTGCCGTATCGCGTCGCTGTACCACAGAGTGGATACGTACCCATTCTCTGATTAGCTGCGTTTCGTGTCTGATTGCCTACTGCGTACTGCGAAATGTTCCCTATTGATTGGCTGCACTCTAAATTCCGATCAGTTGAAAACCACTGATTCGCAGAGCAATTCAACTACTCGAATAAGTGGAAATGGTTTCACTTAGAAACAGTGGGAAACCGCTGGTTGTTTCAGTGAAACAATTTTACTGATTCAATAAGTGACGGCCAACTGAGTGCGGCGAATTAAATACTGTTTTTGTTGTATTTAGCCAAATAATTACAAGAAATAAACCTATTTCCTATAGCCACCGTTTATATTGTGCAATGTAACGTAATTTAAAAACAGCAAAAAGTTTTCAGTGCCCAGGATTTGGAACCACGTCATTCCGCCTCTAAACGGCAAGGTCGCTACCAGAGGAGAAATACATGTATTATAGTTGATTATCGAAAACATGTAGCTTTAAATTGATTGTCCTTTCCTTTGATTTTAGTTTCATTGGGAACATTAAGATTGTTAAAACAAATGGTATGTATGAATGCACTCACTTCACAACATTTAATGCATTTCAAACCTTTAAACCAAGCGCCATGATTATTACGCCAAAACGAAATGAAAACTTAAAACGAAATGATAGATAGCATGTTCATGTTGCCTCGTAAGAGTCGTATTATAAAAGACGAAATTCACATCTAAATAAAACATTTTATGGGTTTTATTAGTTTATGCGTTGTTTAATTTGATACACGTTTTTTAACTGATCCATCAGTAAAAAAAAATCACTGTAAAACAGAGAATAAAGTGCTTAATGAATCAGTGGTAAATGTCACTAAATCAATAAGTGAAGGAAAACTGGTCTTTTTTTTTACTAATTCATCAGTTAAATTGACTGAAGTGATAGAGACCTGAAAAATTCGCGGATTCATTTCGGAACAAGCTAGAAATCACAGGCGTGTACAAATGTTTCACTTTTTTTAATTGGTGCACGCTTTATTTGACACCTCCTTGAGAACTCTGAGCCAATAACAAACTTAAAACAAGATGCATGCCCAATCAACGCCACACACCCTGACAGCAAGCAACCAATGTGACACTGACATCTAATTGTTTGAACAGAACACTGTGAATTTTAACGTACAGGTCACTGAATTAGAAAAATTTTCAAGTCTCTAGTGATTGTAGAATAAGTCAGGTGCTGCTAACTGATTTAAACAGTGAAATTCTCACTGATTCAGATTTACCGTGCGCTGATGGGCGACCGGCGTTCCAACATTTAGCTGACCAGAGACGCCATTTTACTGGCGTGCGCGGATGGGGTTCACAGTATAAGCGGCTGTTTTCACTTTTGTATTCTCAATTACTCTATGGCTGTATTGTGAAAAGGTATTCTAGGGAAGTGCGGAACTACCTTTAGTTACTGTACGTTAACGAACCTTGCCAAAAAAAAAAAAATCACGAAGCTTACTCCGCCATTACAAGTTGGCACAGGATTCCGGATATCTCGGGTTCTATTACCGTTCGGATCGGGCATTTTTCAGGTGTGAAAGTTCTGGATTCAAAACTGGCCGTTTCGTCATTACTCCACCATTATTGGTCGGAAGACAACTGCAAACCAGCGCACAAGGGCTGAACGCTCATCATCATGAATATCTTCACAATAAATATCCCTACACCTACACTCTAAACAATTTTTTGTACTTTTACAAGAAAAATCATTGGAAACCCAGTTGCCAAGAAAATCCTTTATAAAACTACAAAGATTTTTCTTGTGAAATCTGCGAAACATTTATTTGTAATATTACAAACGATAACCTCGTATTACAATTGATATTATAGAGAAGTGTAAATACAATTATTTTTTTGTTCTAGACAACAAGTGTGCTAAATTAATAACAGAGAATAACTAAAATAAATATTTCAAAATATAATTTAAGAAAAAAAAATACACTTTGCCACTACGGGAACTAGAACCCACACCCCTTGTATTATTAGCCGACACCTTTAACCACGCGAGCAACTTGACTGATGAATATAAAGTATATTTTTACAGTAAACGTGACTGCAAGTACCTACAACATATTAATGAAGTTATTTGGTTAAGAATAATAGGTACATTAATTTCATTTTAAGAGATCAGTTGTTGAGTTAAGAGATTTTAATCGGCTCTCAATACTTCGTTGTTAAGAGCTGTCCAAGAAATCTGTACAGCTATGAAACATTAACAGTTAACGAATAATACGTTTACGTTTCATAATGATTATTTGAGTAGTTTTAAGTGTTTTACGTTATTCAAACTTGCAAAAAATTTCATTTTGCACGCAACTACACTTTATATCACCCATAGTTTTTGCAAAAACAGCTATATACGGTTTTAGGCTGTTGAGTGTCCACCATTTTGCTGAAGCTCGTGGAAAGGGGTCAGTATATTAAAACCTTTCTTGAGGTATATTACAAACACTACCCTTGCAGTTTTACAAACGAATAGTTTTACAAGAGAAGTTATCATACTGTTACAAGCATTTGTAAAATTACAAATAATTTCTCAGTAAAAATTACAAATGTTCCCAACAAACCCTATCATTCAGTGCACCTAAATAGGACATAAAACAAAATATGAGGTGACTGAATCAGGGGCTTAGCCAGCAATTTACTTCGTGAGGGGGGAGGGGGATTTCAAATTTCTATCTTTGAAAAAAAAAATACAAAAGCTTTGATATTAAAAATTATTAGTTCAAAAATTCAAAACATTATTTACAACTAATGGGTTTATATACAGATATGGAATCACAACATGTTATAAACACCCTTCACGTTCAAGGGGGAGCACACGTTTTTCTTATATTTAAAAAATAATAAAAATTGTAATTTTGTTAAACTTAATTTTTGAATATTAAATTTTATTTCGGGGAGGGGGGATGGGGTTATGTCCCGATATTCCCCCTGGCTACGCCCTAGAACTTAATTATACAAAATTTACTGCAATTCTGGTATTTTAACAAATGCCCAGCAGCTGAGTGATAACAGCATTGACCTGGTAGCCCGTGTCCAGAAATAAACTTAAAAACCAAAAATATTTTTTATCATTAAATTCCCTAAATATAAAGACCTGAAGGAATGTTCCATTATATCAGAATGTGAAAGTACATTGAAAGATAATTTTTGAAATTATATTTTGTACAAGAAAATGTAGTATGTAAAATTACGAGGGGCTGTGATTATACGTTAATATTTTGTGACGATATGTGTAATTAAAAGGGAAGTGATAACGTTTGTACGAAATAATATTGTTGTAGCAGCTAAAAGGAAACTAAGAAGGGACGCATTACATAGAAAGCATTGAAGATAAATCCGTGAGTTCACTCTGTAGTTTTTTTAATGTCTTTTCATTCAAGCCACCATACATTTATTTTGTTGTTTGACATTTTACATAACAGTAGTTTGTATGTAAATAATTCACTTTACATCTGAAAAAAAAAATTCTTGCTTTTAAGATGACAGTTTACCAGAAAGCAGGTATTCATATTTACTAACACTCCTTACATATATAGTGTTATTTCACGGACCTGTTTGGTGATTTACATAACTTACTACAAATTTTCTAATTAATTTTATAATGTTTTTTACGTTATTCTTAGAAAAAATGTTGTTCGTTATGTAAGTGCTCTTAAGTAATATAAATTCTAAAATACTATGAGTTTATTTCATTCAGCCTGTCAGAAAAAGAGTTAATCGAGTTTATGGATCTCTAACAGTTTTTGAACTTCTCATACTTGAAATATAGTATACAGACTGAGATTGTTACGTTTTACTGTTGGGCGAATGAAGACAAAATACTATAAATATGTTCATGAGCTATTGTCACGAATGTATACATTTGTTTTCAATAACATGTACAAATTGCGTTAAAAAATTGTTTAATTAACTTAACATGTATCCAAATGAATTTTATATTTTGGCACATGGTTATGGGTTACTGATTTGTAAACCTTGCTAATTTTCAAGGATTTGAATGGTTCATATTACTACAGCCGAACACGAAGGCTGCAGCTCATTGGCTGTTATAGAGAAACAAGTGTTGCGTCGACGTAAGTACAGCACAAATAAAATAATGTCTTATTTGCAACACATGAAGTCGCACTGAAAAAAAAAAGTCAGCAGAGAAGTGACAACAGAAAAGTTTTGTAATCGAGTTTCAGGGTGGGAGCAACCAAGCTTCTGCACCAGCAACAAAACGTCCTGTTAATATCTTACAGTTCTGTTCGCTGAAGGAACAATACAAATATTGCTGAAGTAGTTATGTTGAAGTAACTATCTGTTCTGTAGGATCAACAGAATACTCTGCAGGAGGAAGTTTATTCGTAGTTGCAGATAACAATCACAGACAAGGCCGCAACATGCAGTTCTGTTGCAATTACTGTATACGTTAACAACATTTTGAGAGTACCAAAAATCAATCTGAATGCTGTCCTTGTTTTGACAGTCCAGGTGGGTTATGGGTACATAAATTTGGTTATTACAACCATATTTTTTCTTAGTGCGTAAATTAAAGTTTGTCTGAAAGTGGTTAACATGTTCGACATTGAGCGAAGTTACGTGCAGGAATCACCACTTCCAGCAGGCTTGATGAGAAACTTCCACGCGTGCCTGCGAAGATGTAAACATTCCGTTGGTTCTTGCACTTTGCTGACGTCACGTCTTAATTTTTCTTGCCCACTGACAATTCACCAGCTATACCGACGAGTGGCCGCTATGTTGGAAGGTGTGGATAGCCTAAGGCGAACGCCTATCCGGAGATTCTTCCCGCGTTCGAGGCCGAGAAGCGCGGGAGCGCTAAGGACGACACTGCCACGCGCATCAAGTGCGCCATCGCCGCTAGGCGCAAGGCTCTTAACTGGCGTGCGTGCAGTGTTCTCGTTGTGCTGCGTGTGCATGTGGGACTTTCAGCGGCGACCCTATCATTTCACTGGTGGAAAGTCTGTAGCAAGGTTCAATGCAAGGCCCTTAAGTAGTTTTGTATGTATCCGATACGTATATTTTGAAATACAGCGCTTTAAAAATTTTTTTTTTAGCCATTTTGGAGTGCTTTGAAATAGTATTTATAATGTGCGTGATATCTTAAAAGCACCCAACAGTGCCCATGTGTGTATTCTTTTCGTGGATCAGCACATTGGATGCACGTTTAATAGTTTATTTTAAAAAAAAACTAGTATTTCCAACGCCTTGCAGCGCAGTTCAAGCGCCAGGTGTGCACCAATAAAACTAGCCATACTTGTGACTAGTGTTTGTAAGTTCATCATTCTCAGTAATATATTTCATAGTTGGGCGCTTTTATTCGACTCAACTGCTGTATGTAGTTTGAAGGACAAAAGTTCAATTTTGTGTTCCTTGCCTACCAAACTAAAGAATAAATTAAAACAGGTAACAGCAACGAGATTTTAAAACAGAAACAGTATTAACAATTGGTTGCCCGTATGGTGTACGAGTATCGTGTTTGGTTGGCGTGTGATAAAATGCTCACAACGTTAACTTGGCCGAGAAAATGAAAATAACTGACAAATACAACCAACAGCTGAGCAGAAACTGTCACGCACGCCGCCCTGTCCGGTGGTTTTCTTCTGAATCGCCTCGCACAGCCGTCAGTCAGAACTGACATAGAATGTGCTTATTTCGATACGATATTTTACAGACATTGACAGCCTACTAAAAATTGCCCCATGGTTAAAATAGTTTGGTGTATAAAGAATATAATAAATATGGTGGTCGGATATGAGCTCGTATTACTTGTTATTCAACTATCTCTTCAAAAGAATAATGAATTGATGATTCGTCTCAGTTATTTAAATGGTATGAGTGTTGCTTAAAAACTGTAATTTATTAACATGATGTGGATTACGAGAGCTTGTAAGTCATTAAATAAATAAATTTGTGGGTAATTTCTCCAGAAGCAAGTTTCTCAAACAAACTGAATTTATACACAAATCTTTAATATTAACTACTTCTAATAATGGTTCCATCTTTCTTATTCCAACTCGTGAATTATTTTCGACGAGCCCGGAGTAAGTCGTGCACTTTAAGAGCTTTCATTATCAAGTTCATTCATCGAGTATTATAATAATCCCATATTCGTAATATTTACGGGGTCTTCAGGAGGTCGAAATGTATTGTGTAGTCTATTCGCGATTTCTTCACACTTTTTTTAACCAAACCTTTGAAAAATCACCCCATGTAAAACGTGCTTGGTTATTTCCTAAATATGACATTTATCATAATCGTTTAATACTTCTGTAAACGTGAAAGTAACTTTTTATTTAAACTGAACATTTACTCGCATTTTATGTATAAATTATAATATTTATTTTATACTTAATACGAATAAAACCAGTGAGAAAATATATGTGTTGGTAATGCCTACTAATAAATAGTTCTTATGCCGGCGATGCGTTGGCCCACTGGTGTAAGTTTCTAAGCTTTGTTGGTATGAGGCGGAGGAACATCCTGAAAGTAGAACTTTAGCATGGCTTCAGAAAATGTGGAAGTTAACGGGAATGGGCTATACCGTCACAACTGAATTGCCTCCGCATCAGTCAGACGCGTCCTTGCAACCGTGCCGCGCGGTGATGCGACTGTGCGATTGCGGTGTCTGGTGATTCAGCTTCTCTGCCGGCGCTGAGTGCTGCTCTAATTCGATTGAGATCCAAGCAGAGCGCGAGCAATTCTCCGCGTGACCATCGAAGTGCAGTACTGACGATTGATTCCAATTGACCGACCAAATGTCTTGTCCGGTCAGCCTCTAGTGTGTGCTGGCGTTAGACGACGGTATCACGGCACGCAATGCATCGAGACAGAGAAGAAACAAACATGTTTTATTTTCATACTTCAGTTTTTTATCAATCAGAAAACGTTTCTAGATAAATATGGGGATCAATTACGAGGAGAGAGGGCGTTCCCTCTGGAAATTTTCTAGAGTCAACCACATCAGTTGAAATTTCAATGTTCTCTTCTCGCTCTCAACGCGATGATGAACTCTACGTCGAACCCATCGAGAAATGAAACGAACCTGGCCGCCAGATTCTAGATCAAGTACAGTTTAGACCAGCACTTTCCCGTGGCTACCCCTTTCTTAAACGTTAAATCAACTATTTAGTCATGCACACTGAATTGAGGCCAATGAATCCTTTCAAAAGAGTATGGTAACTTTTGGTCAAAGCATTATTTTGGTATTCAATCCGAACCTTGCCTAGCCTAACCAAAAATTAACATAGTAGTTTGAAAGAATAATAATAAATATACAGTTTAAATGTTCTGTAAACAGTTTCATCTGTGATATTTCGCGCTGGTTTGGGTCCTTCCTTCTCATACGCGCGCGCCCGATACGCGGAAAACCAAATGCTACCTCTGAAAATAGTTTACGGCCAGTACATGGGTAAACCTTTTCCTTTCAGACTCAAAATAACATTTTCAGTTTTAAAATTTAATAGGGTTCAAACACGCAAAATAAGGACTCCGTAATATCGAACTAATTTTTATTTAGTAGTTCGTTGTTCCGACTTAACTACCACGAGTGACGCCTTCCTACACCACCACTGACGTAGAGAGGCGACATGTATTCGGTGATTGTTGCCTCTACGCTCTTGTGAAGAGGGTATTGAACCGGTTTTGGCTCAAACCGAATCCACTTTAAAAATCGGCCCACGGCTGTTCCAGATCGGGACTTGTATCTGGTCAGCTGTGGTGTTAGCTGGAGTCACCCGGGCTTATTGAGCGCATCTCCTCAATCCTTTGCTGCCGGTATGTAGTGGTTAGACTACTCGCCCCACACCTAGGCGAACGGGTTCTATTCCCAGCGTTGTCACTCCTGGATTTTTGCATGTGGGAATCGTGCCGAACGATGCCACTGGTTGGCGGGTTTTCTCGGGAATCTCTCGCCCTTCATACCGGCGATTCTCCATTCTCACCTCATTTCACCCTCATCGTCTCTCAAGAACACAATGTTAAGGTCGGTTCACTCCAGATTTTCGCAAGTGGGAATCATGCCGGAAGATGCCGCTGGTCTGCGGGTTTTCTCGTGGATCTCCCGTTTCCCCCACCCCTTCATTCCGGCGCTGCTCCATACATACCTCTCTTCACCCTCATCGGCTCTCAATACCTCGATGTTAAGAGCCACCCAAATCTTTTCAGTCACCCACTCACTTTGCTGCCGGGCCATTTTTGCATATTTTACTCCATTAGGAAATGACGCTCTGTTCTGGAGGTGTTTCCGACATGGAACCTAATGGCTCCCTTTGCGTTAGATTGCGAGAATGAGTAGCAGTAGTATTAAGTAAGCGACAAGTTGTTCGAAGCTGATTATAATCGGAAGGGTCCAAACTTCATTAGTTGCTATACAAAAGTGTGTCTCGACGTAATTAAATGCCCACTCTCTCTGAGATATTACGAACGTTTTAAAAAGTGAAATATTGGACAGTTATTTTAATGAACACAACACATTTGTGAATTATGAAAACGGGTCCATCAGGTTTTCAACATACGCCGTTATCTGCCCAAGCTACCGATCTTGTCCATGTCACTTATAAAGCAGACATCATCTGACGTATAAATCGAACCTACACAGCAGAGAACACACAATAAAAGGATTTTACTCCGTTGGCGTTTTGTACGACCAAAGTACAAAAAAAACAGCAAAGGTTTTTATAAAGCTCAATAATCTACCTGGATTATATATTTCTACAATGGCTGAAATCATAAAAATTTAATAATTTACCTATTACAATAAAAAATCATGATCAACGAATAGTACCAATACCTTGCTGTTCTGAAATAAAAATTTTCTTTCTGTATAAATGAAAGATTTTAGTACTGTCAACAGATGTGTATATTAGATTCACAAAAATCCATACTTAGTCAAACTTTAATTAGGCATAAACTTGAAATCACGAAAAACAGCAGGGCTTCGGCGTCACCAGTATTATGAAAATGTTCTATTTCTATTTATTAACCAGTAAAATCGACTTTTAACGCTGAAATCACAGCAAATTTCGCGTCATATAATGTGATTGATTCCAATAAAACGACACTTCAGATTTGGGTTAACACGAATTTTCCTTTCCTTTGCAGCACTCTTACTTAAACAGTGCCTACTTCATCAAAAGTGTGAATACATATTCCCGCTGAGCCACTGGCCATGTTATGTTTTAATCTCCATCAAATAACTAGAGCTTGCAGCTGGTTGGCGAAGATAACGTGTCTCCTGCTCTTGACTGTTCCGCCAAAAAGAACGTCAATTATTATTTTGATTTCAGAACGAATGTTTTTTTTTTTTGGGTAATGTTTATTTTCGACAACAAAATCGCTAAAGGCTATTGCAATTAAGGTCAAATATGGATAACTGAATCAATTAAAAAAAATTCAAAGAATGTCTAGTTTCCAAAGTAAATGATAAAGTATAGGCATTTCACGATGTGGACATAAACCGAGTCTTTGCCTTGAAGCGGAAAGCAAGTTGCCCCTAGAATTGTAAAGAAGCAGGGCCGTTAGGTGAAANTTTTTTTTTTGGGTAATGTTTATTTTCGACAACAAAATCGCTAAAGGCTATTGCAATTAAGGTCAAATATGGATAAATGAATCAATTAAAAAAAATTGTCAAAGAATGTCTAGTTTCCAAAGTAAATGATAAAGTATAGGCATTTCACGATGTGGACATAAACCGAGTCTTTGCCTTGAAGCGGAAAGCAAGTTGCCCCTAGAATTGTAAAGAAGCAGGGCCGTTAGGTGAAATTTTAGACACAGGTAAAAAAAAAACACTTTGTGCTCTTTGAAGAGAAGAACCATGCTAAGAGAGAGCAAGTAGGAGTATATTAATACAAGTTATGTTTTTGTTGGGTTTATAAATTCTAATTGACCTGCAATATTCAGACTGTATGGTCTATTCGCAGTTTCTTAACACTTTTTGAATCGAACCTTCGAAAAATTACCCTGTGTATAACGTGTTTAGTTCTTTCCTAAATATGCCATGTATCATAAGCGTTTTATTATTGCGTTAACATGAAGCTTCCGTATTTGTTTGTTAAACTGAACTTTCACTCATATATTATCTGTAAATTGTAATATTTAATTTATTGAGAATATGAATAAAAACAGAGAGAAGATAGGTGTTTTTGCACTTCCTAGTAAGAAATAGTTCTTATGCAAAAGATTATTACAATGAGTGCGCACGAATGCGGTGCAATGTTCCTTCGGTGTAATTTTCGAGATTTAGTTAAGCTTTGTTTGCATTGGGCGGAGTAATATCCTGGAAGTATAACTTAAGCAGGGTTTCGGAAAAGTGGTATGTAACCATGAGTGGACTATATTAAAATCTTACAGAAAAACTTTATCTAGCAATGTAGCTTGGGCAAAGATGCACGAAGCGTTTTTTTGTTTGAAAGCGAAAACACGTCTAAAATAATTTAACGTGTAAAATTCTTATCGTTTCACTCAGGCGATCACGCGCTAGCAGCCACATAAAATGTTAATCCCTCTACCCCCCCCCCCCC
>NQII01002305.1:185997-204150 GCA_002778355.1 Clitarchus hookeri
CCGTGCGACCGCCGCACCAGGAGGGGGGGGGGAGGGCTGTCAAGAGGCACGATTGAAATGTCACCAGGATGAATCGCGCGAAGGGGAAACAAAAAAAAAAAAGAGCTACGGTGTCGCTGCCCCGCTGTGTGTGTGTGTGTGATGCTTGTATGTGTCAACACACACAGAGGTCACTCCTGCTGAATCGTCTCTACTCCCAAACCCCCTCAAAAACCCGGCATCCTTCCCAAACCTTCTCGCTCACCCCTTGTCGGCTTCTTTGTCCCTGGGGTCCCCGGGATGCGGTGGACAAGTATTGAAAGAAGACCGACCCACCCTCTCTTATTCTCTCCAGCTCCTACGGAGCTCTTATTGAATTCGTTTTCTTGTTGACCTCCCATCCCCCTTTACCGACCTAACCCCCACCACCAAACCCACTCTTTTGTCGTGTTTCCGTCTTTTCCTCCGGCCTCTTCCAGGCGCTCGGGTTAAATAAAGAACAGTTGTCTCCGAAGAACTAACTCTGTCGCCGGTTCACCGCGACAGCCGCACTTCAACTCGCTAAAAAAAAAATACGTTACCGGGTAGGTTTTTTTTTTTAATTGAGCATGAACAAAAAATATAAAGGGTATATAAATGCACGATTTGGTTCTACCTTGTGCTTGACATTGATCTCTGTTCTGCGGTTAGTTCAAAGCACGATAACACAGCACTTAAGAATACAGAGGTGAAAGAGCTGCTTATATCGCGAACTGCAGCCGTACACGCCAGCAAAGTGTTGGGATGCCGTTTGCCAATCAGCGCTTGGTAATATACTCGCTAGCTGGCAGCCCAGCCAGTAGGGAACTTTTCGGAGCATGCAGTAGACAAACAGACATATAACTTGTTCCCAGAGCCTCGCGCAACCAATTACAGAATGGGCATGCCCACATCAAAGGAACCGCCACGCCATTTCATCTCTTCATATGTATCTGTTCTGTGGCACGATATTAGTCACACAAATACGACATTTCTGGCGTGAGTTTCCAGTACACAGTTAACACATTAATTTAGCTACATATTTTAAACATTTTAACTGGACGTCTCCGCTATTAACTTTTGGCATTTCTTTTACGGTACAATGATGTATGAATATTATTATTATCAAAACAATTAGGCGTAAAATTTTCACAGGAATAACCTAATAGTATAAAAATAAAAATTAAATACAAAACACACACGAATTTTCTGAAGTCGTAGCTGCCTGTTCGTTAATTTGTGATGTAACTAAAACAACGTCACGTAATCAAGAAATACCACAATATGCACCTGGAAAACAGAAACGAGAGATTGAAATTTTCTGTTTACGTTGCAAGACTATGAACAAAATGGCCAAAACCAACGGGACCTCCACAAGTATTGTGATCCCGTCTTGGTTTTCACAAATTAAATCACGCCTCGAGTTTGGCACGCACCTCCTCGCTACAAGACCACGACACCATAGCATACACGAAATCCAAGGTCCCGTTATTGCTAGTGAGGGAATAGTAACTTAACTTTGCAAGTACGTGCAATGTACTGAAGACAGAAGAACGTGTGGATACTGTGACGCGAGTATAGTAAAAAGGGGCCTAAATTACAAGATCAAAATGGCGAGGCCCCCCAGGACGTTTTGTCGACATGGTCACACTCCTGAACGACAGTGATGGGTTACCCAGCCATTTTCCTCCTGACGCCCCTTCCTGCTGTACTTTATTTAGCTCATAACCACGTGACCTGTGACTACCCCCATCCCCCTTCCACAAGTATGATAATTGCACCAACGCAGTTTTGTTATCCGTTGAGGTGGCTTGTGTCTGGCTGGTAGGTTGGGGAAGCCCATTTTATCTTGTGGTTGGGCTGAGGTGTTATTTTAATGGATAGCTGAACTCTTGAGTCCGACACACGGGACATATCTGGAAGACGAACTTTGAGAAATGTTCCATCTCGAGAGGAGTAAGAGATATGAAGCAGTAGTACTGAGCTTGAATAATGCATACATATGTAAATAAAAAACTAATGACCTGCTACAAATTTAGCCATTCACACTTTTAATTATTTTCTTAAAAGTGATGCTATTTTGTTGTTCGCTGAATACTGGGATGTACCAGAAAATTTTATTCAATCTTAAACTGAAGGCAATGTTGATATGCCTACCAGGACAACGCCTCCCATTTTCAAATCCTGTTTACGGGCCCGGGCAGTGTGAATAGGAAAAACATAGAAACCCAAGTACCAAAAGCAAAATCGCCTATTTTGACAACAATGTGGCTAACTGAACCCCACTTAGCTTAGGGTACATTGCTACACGTTGCCGCACTTAAATCACTGTACTAGTATTTGAGTGTCAGAATCATAGACTAAAGATGAGGTAGACCGACTTACAGTCTTCTGCGCATGCGCCCAGCATTGACCTACCCCACACCAATACAACTGTCAAAATCACATGGTCAACAGTGATGAACGTGTTTGGTTATATATATATAAATAGAGACTTGCGAAATTCGCATTATATATCGGTGAGAGGATAGACTCCACTGCCTTATAAAAAAGTGAGCAAAATTTGTGGTTTCATTGGCCGCTGCATTTTAGTCAACGTCACCACGTGCTTGGTCTTCTTAAAAAGAGATTGGCCACTTCGCCGCTGAACTAATATTACTGCCTTAAGAGTTCTCCGAGGCGTGCCAGTCGTATTTCCGTCCAACGACTCAAGTCAGTCAAACGGACAGTAACTTGCAGTTCAGCCTGTCCTTAAATAATAACGCGAATTGTTCAGGTCTCTATACATTAATTTTCAAAAGACAAGCACTTTAATGCGAATAAAATACGGTTACCAATTTTAATTTAATCAAAGTGCATTAAATATTGATTAGAAGAAGTATAAAATGATCTCGAAGCATTATTTTACAAAACAGTGGTCTAACCTCAAATCCTAGTCATGTCGTTTATGGAAGTCGTATTTGCAGAAAATAAATTCAATGTTGAGACACGGAGACGGATTTTGCCTATCTGGCCTAATCATTCTACCCCATATTCACTCTACGGTTTGAACCAAGCCAACCTAGAATTGATATGAATCACGGTGTCCGCTACTAACCTAGGATTCTAAGTTTAATTGAATACAGTGTTAATGTTAGGCCTACATCCCAATTCAGTTCGGTTCTAGTTTAAATGCAAGGATTTATTAATTTGAGCATAACAGTGTCACCTAACATAAGTAAGATTTGGTTAGCTACCTTAACTGGTGTTTATGGTTGTTTTCATAACATTTTTTGTGTCCTTATAGTTTACAACATCCCTGATCTTCATAGTTTTCCCCATTATTGGCCTCAGTTTTATTATGTGATAGTAATAAGGAAACATTTATTTATAACTGTGTTCAGCACTTCTAGCCGCAACTGCATCCGTAAATATGTCCTTGAGAATGAGACACTATTTTAAAAAAACAACTGTAATTAAAAATACATAAAAATAATTAACATGAAATACAGTCGGTAGCTGAGTGTTAATAGAACCCGTTGAACAGTTTAAACAACATATCAACTCTAAGGTCACAGTTTGGTTCATGTTCCAAGCACACTTACGTTTTAACAAATTGGTTATGTGACTTAATTTCGAGCAGAAAATATACGGCACATTTTTCCCTTAATTTTTTTAATGTGAAATAAAATAAGCATTTTTGGTGACTACGTTCAGTTATAAAATGGCAAAAATTTTCTGAACGTTCGTTTGCAAACAATGAATTTTAAAGTTCCATTGTTGTTCTTCTAAAGAACTGAAAGAAAAAAGTAATACTTCAATGTAAGCCCAAGGTTTCGTTTAAGAATTCTGAATTAATTATCACAAGTATTTCAAGCAAAGCTAACCTTTTCCCTTCGACATCAATCTTGAAATAGTGCTTTTATCTTACGATTCCTCTCTAAATATACATCAAAACCCTTCACAGAATTTCTCTTAATGCTATTCGCAGGTTTAGAGATAGTAGTATTATAATATGATTTTTCTCAAAAAGCAAAGCAAAATTTTCGATAGTAACGTGACTGTTGAAATATAAACGAACGAGTTTATTTTGTTCATACGCGCGAACAGTTCTATTCTGATGAGCACCGAAAACTATCCAAGTTACTGTACCAGAGGAATTTTATGAATTTCCTCAGTTGCTGATTGTTATATTTGTGTTATATTCCACGGTAAATAAATTTTGACGACGTTTATATTGCATGCCTAGTGCCTACGTTAACTGACTGAAATAAATAAATTCGTTGTCACGCACAGCCTTCGTCAACAAACTATTCCAAGTGAGTTACATTTTTATCAAATTAATGAACAAATTGCTTCGTGTAATTGTATTGAGGTAAACATCGAACCCAAATTGCTGTTTATTAACCACTGTTAAATACGAATGCCGTCGCCCAAACATGCTTCATGATAAATTTGAGCACCACACACCTATAGTGATTCGTTCGTGATGTTGACAACCTTGAATGTAGAAAGTAAACAACGCGAGTTTGCAAATGGCACGTTGTCGTTATTAAATGTAGCGTTTTCCTGTTATGTTCGGGTTCGTGAATTATGCTATTACTGACTGCGTTTTTCGGAACGAACTAGAACGTCTTTTTTTGGTTTTCGAATTGAAATCTAACTGAAGTAACGTGCTATTTCCTTTTTTCAGACGTTGGATCTAGCTTTACCGAATGTAAAAAAAAAACGCAACTATGAATTTTTGCAAACATAACACAACAAATGAAATGTTATCCTTCATCTACGTTTCCTATGCTTGTATGTACTACATACCTTGGGTGATGGAGAAATTAGTTTTTGGCATGTCTTACAACGGAATGTATTATTTTTTTTGCCGGTGGAAGTAAAAAAATTGAATGTCAGAATTCCTCTTAGGGCTACGTTTTGCGTGAACTGGTTTTTGATCATTGTACCGTGACGAGTACATATTGCGAAGACAGATGACAGACAGCTAGAGAGACTTGTGTTTGACAGGCGACTTTAGGACGCCGCCACCATTTTTCATCTCTTGTGTTTTTTTGTTTTCGTGAAGGTGAACGTAACGTATATACGATGAACAAGCAGCGTATATACTAACATCCATAATCATACTGAATGCAGATACGTCATCAGAAATCGAAGAGATACGGTTAAATACAGCCGTTATCGCAGTGTGCAGCACTTCGTGATCAGACTTGGGCAGAATCTCGTTACCCAACNCATCAACCTAACAGCGGTGATGAACACGTGTGTTTCATTTGCAGATGTAGTCCTAAGGGTTACGATGTTATAAACGCTAACAGTTTCAACGCCCCTGGCATAAAAAAGTAACGTCAGAAATCAATAACGAGACATATTATCATTACTAGCGTATACTTCTGATATATACTGCCCTTGAAGCTCCATTCGTCCGCGATAATTCTTTAGAAATTACTGGCACGCAACTCCACTGGAACAAGCACTGTATCCAATAGCACCATTTTCTATTTAATATATTTCCCCGTTCCACATTTTATTGCAAGTTGTTTGCTGGCCATGATGCTGAATAATGTCGGCTCCAAAGTGTTTATAATATACTTAAAACCCGGCAAGGGTAATGATTTTTTTATTTAGTCAGGTTTATGTAGCTTAATCGGAAAGTGTTGTCACAACTTAAGTCTTTTGTTTATTGCCACTTAAAAAATACAGTATGCATGTATAGAGTAACTAGTGTTATGCCCTGTATTATCAATTAAGGACTCTCGCAGCAGTTCAGTATAGTTCCAAATGAATCGGGATATTCGCAAAAACATTAGAAACAGGTGTGATTTAAATGCGTAAAGCGCGGTAATTAATCATATATCTTTAAGTTAAAAATTATTTAAACCAAATTAATTTACAATTTTAAGAAAATCAAGCACAAGCATATATTATTTTTGTATCAACTATATTCAGTATCTGTAGTATATTACTTTTACAACACAACAGGTTCACTAAAATTATATTATGTTGCTAGTTTTTAAGCATATCACATTAGCTCTAACGGCTGGTACACACACTAAGAATAAGATTTTGTTGAATCAAACAATGGTTGTTTGGTGCAACCAAAATAATTGTTTGTATAAGCGCAGTGGAATAATTGTTGTTGGAGCCAAATTATTTTGTTGCTATTTGGATGCCCCAAATAAAGATTTTGTTGGAGCAACTAAAGATTTGTGAGCGATGAGATTTGGGCGGCTCTCGACAGCGAAGTCTTGAGAGCCGAAACTGAAGATTTGTTTGGCTCTAGGTGCATTTATCAGTTTCAGTTTTTATATTTAAAAAAATTAGAAGCCCGTATGGGATTTGAACCTATATGACCTGCGAGAGAGCGTTAGGTCTCAGCATCCTCAGCTAAAGCGACTACTGGAGAAGTTAGAATGATTTTTAAATATATTCAATTCAAATACTGGACAACGTGAGCGAATAAATATTTCATGTTTACAGCTTTACTTTTTATATTCCTGTCGAACTTGTTTTATTAGGGTGTTTATACCATTGTTAAGCATCAATGAATTCACTAACACTGTTACTCTCCTAATTGTCACAAAAAATGCAAACAAACTCTCCAGCTGAATTTTCGAACTAATGCAATCAAATGAGTGACCAAACAATTATATATAGTTGATTCAACGAAATATTCTGTTGAGAGATTATAATTTAGTTTGGCCCAACACAGAGGTTTTGTTTATTCAATCGTGTATTTTGTCAGCTGAAAAAAAAATCATGTTTGTTTCTTTTCAAGTTTTGTTGCTCAACAGGATATTTTGTCGGGACAACTAAATATATTTCTTACTAACTACGTCACATTACTCTTTTCAGTATTCAGCTTCTTTTGCTTCTTCAGTCACACACCTCACTTAGCTGTTACACTACATCTGAGCTCATGCTTGCGACCTGGTCCCGCTGGCTATTTCTATTTCTACTTTTCTACATAGACTGTTCACGGTAAAGTGGGAACTTTTGAGGCCCAAGTTACTTTTTCCTAATCGCCATTTTTCATCCTTTAACCACCTTTTAACATAAATATTACCATGTAAGAAATAAGCACAGTGTGTACATCCCACCGCACTACAAAGTTAACGTCTAAGGCTAAAATAAAATATATTTATTGACTTGTCGTGTAACATCTTTTGAGTAGAAGCCTCGATGACCCCCTTCGCGAGCTCCTACCAGTTGACACGTGTCACGAGGCAGGTGAACAGCCAGAACGGATCGCAGTTACACGTGTCAAGGTTGTGCCGAGTAAGAGCTGGCATATCGCCGGAGCACCCGGATAGTGCTACGTAGATACGTAGGAGCGGGAGAAATCGCAGAGCCAAGCAAGAGCACCTCTAGCAAGCCCGTGAGATCAGTTGAGCGCCGAGATATCACAAAATAATCACGTGGATTTCGCCGGAAATCAGAAAACACGCACCGCGGAGAAATAGCTGACAGAGTAAGCTAGGAGCAAGGTGCCACCTTCCCCCACCCCCAACCTTCAGGAACCAGGGCACGTTTTGTGAAAGGCATTGTTCTGTTTTCATCCCACCACCCCCTCCCCCAACAAGGCGACACGTGCCGACAATTAGGGAAGGAAGCTAGGGAGTATATAAGCTTCCTTGCGGGGAAGGTGGAGTGAGGTTCATTATCGCCGCGCCGAGGGAAGAGTTGCGTCAAGGAATCGCGAGAAGACGTGAGCACGAGCCGACAGCCATCCAGTGAGACGACACCAACTGCGGGCCTTTGTCCAAGGCCTACCACTTCGCCGGAGCTCATCCCCAGATGACAGCTTACCAGCACCCACAGCAGAGATAAGTATACAGTCGCCGTCCAGAGAAGCCCCCCTCCACCACGAAGTCGTACACAGTTAATACAAGTAGCCAGAATAGAGTACCACACCTCGGTAGTGTTGCTGTATGTTGTTTTTTGTTCAAACTCGAGACAATATATTCGTCCTTCAAAATGAAACAGCAAAAGACTACCTTATTGAAAACCCCTCAACCTTCTAGGCACCTTATAGTCTATGCCTGGAGGAATTAACTACGACACTATAAGTCACCCTGTATTCTCCACAGGTGGGGTAAAGCGCAAGTTACATTGGCTTCCCCAACCAAATAGCGTCAGACTATTATCCCAAATTAGAAGGCTTTCAAAAATGCTCACTTTACCGCGAATAACCTATACAACTTGGAACCAGCTACAAAATTTTAGTGCCAAAANAGGCTTTCAAAAATGCTCACTTTACCGCGAATAACCTATACAACTTGGAACCAGCTACAAAATTTTAGTGCCAAAATAACTAAAGAGAAAAAAAATCAAGCACAATTTCTGTTACATATACAAAGTTGGTAAGTTTTATCACCAACTGTTATTTTTCAATGCTTCAGTGTTACTTGGGATTGTTCTTTATTCTTTTTTTTACGTTACTTTTAAACTCCAGTTGAATCCAATAAGCGTGCACATCGCTCATTTATTTCCCACACACCATAAATCCAGTGCTTGTGTTTTAGATCGCTCGCGAGGAACTCGAAGCACGTAAAATTGAGTGAGAATGTTTCGTTTACCAGACAAACAAAAGCGGAGGCAGGAGCAATTATGACTCCGTCCAACCCGGTGAGACAACGTCTTCGCCTCTTGCCACTCTTATATATTTTTTTTTGTTTGCAGACGAATTCCCTGGCGTCGCTTTTGTTTCTTCCTCGACTCTGCGACTTCTCTACTGATCAAGGAACTTGTTCCCCCATCCCTTTTCTTCTCTTCTAGACTCCTCCCACCCTTCCTTTTTTTTTTGTCCTTTTATCCTGCTGTCCCGATGAACTCACGTCGTCCTATCGCAGGAAATTGGTACATTGTTCTAGTGCTCATCATTCCTGGTCTTTCATTACTGCGTCCTGTTAGTTCAGCGCATCTGCATCTCACCTCCCTCGAGCGCCATGTAACGATACCAATCNTCTTTCATTACTGCGTCCTGTTAGTTCAGCGCATCTGCATCTCACCTCCCTCGAGCGCCATGTAACGATACCAATCAAGGAGAAAAAAAAACAATTCGCCATTGATTTAGCTCTGTTGCTTCGATGAGTTTTTAATTATACTGTCTCGACGAGAAATTTTAGTGCGCTCGTGACGTTAATGGGGTGTTTTCGGGGCGAGTTGGAAAGAAAACTAAAGCTTCAACGAAAATGCAGCAGTTAAGTTTGGCGTTTCAATAATCTATGCCATTTGGTACCGCATTTTGATTTTACGTTTATTTTCGTATTACTTTTATTGTTCCCTTCCGAAAATGTTGACAAAAATGTGTTTTATAAACTTGNGATTTTACGTTTATTTTCGTATTACTTTTATTGTTCCCTTCCGAAAATGTTGACAAAAATGTGTTTTATAAACTTGAGACGGCTTACGATTACTTCGTTGTTTACTAATTTATCATTGAAATAGAAACTTGTAATGACGCAATATTCGGAATTTTTCGGGACTCAAGTGTAAAATTCTTTCGTGTTTGTGAAGTTTTGGGACAGNGATTTTACGTTTATTTTCGTATTACTTTTATTGTTCCCTTCCGAAAATGTTGACAAAAATGTGTTTTATAAACTTCAGACGGCTTACGATTACTTCGTTGTTTACTAATTTATCATTGAAATAGAAACTCTTTAAGTACAACTTGATTAATTACTGCCCTTTCTAACTGACGCTAGCCTTATGGTTATGAAGTTATGGATATACTAATGTATTCTAGCCGAGCTGGGAAGACGATAATTGTAAGCAAAAAACGCCTCACTCTTTAAATTCTTTACCGCTAACTTCAGTGACGTAGTTAGTTTGAACGAAAGGTAACGTGGGTTTCAACATCGAATAATGTGCGTGTAGTTTTAATGTGTATGTTTACATTTAGTTTATTATGTAAACCATCCGACCGACCTAACAACATACAACGAATAGCGTTAGTGACAAACCACTTTTACAATATATATATATATATATATATTCGTGTAAAACATAGGTGCCGCCCATTTAAATTGATTAGAAAACTGAACTATTTGAAATAACATTTCTAAGTTGTAGAGCTTGCATAAAGGTTTTTTTCTGTGATATTTCTAACTAAATTCTGCGGCAGCATTTATAGNAAACATAGGTGCCGCCCATTTAAATTGATTAGAAAACTGAACTATTTGAAATAACATTTCTAAGTTGTAGAGCTTGCATAAAGGTTTTTTTCTGTGATATTTCTAACTAAATTCTGCGGCAGCATTTATAGACTTCGCACATTTCAAAACACTTGAACTGCTTTATTCCTGAGTGATTAATACGCATATCTTAGCTGATTCCACGACAATAAAGAGGTGTGTTAGTTTGGCAAGACTGTGTGTGCTGAGGCTGTAAATAATAAGGCGCAGTGCGTGTTGCAAACAGTTTTATGAAGTATAACAAATATGCCGTCGCCGTAGGCGATGTGTTAAGTAAAAAATGAATAATTATTAGTTTTAACTGTGTCATAAATTTTCGTTAACGCATATATCCGAAACGTCATAAAACAGAGAATAGGAAGACAAACAGTAATTTACGTATGTCTATAAAATTGCGNAACGCATATATCCGAAACGTCATAAAACAGAGAATAGGAAGACAAACAGTAATTTACGTATGTCTATAAAATTGCGTAACTTCTTACGCAAGTAAACACAGGGTTTGCTCTTCGCGTCTAACCGGGAAACGGGTAATGTTCCACAAGTTCGTGAATTGTTCCCCTACACTTCCTTATAATCCTTACTTGAGGCATTTATAACAGCTATCTTACAGTTCTTCGTACCACCTGCTTAATTTATTTTCAGAATGGTACAATGAAACAGGCAAGAAACATAAATTATCACTTTGCTGAAATATTCCCATTTATAAATACATCACTAGCAGTTACTTTCTTTCGCTGAACCCAACAACTCGTAGAGGAAGAGAAAAAATTCTGTAACAGACAGATTGCCAGAATTTGCATAGGTCCACCCCAACCGCAACTGGGCCATGAAAATTTCGCAGAAGTTGCTGTATCCTGCCAGAAACTCCTCCGCTGAAACACCATAATAAGAAACCTGTAAAATACACGGTTATGTTACTTCCTTGAAGTATTTTTTAATGATTAAAATGACGCTTAGCTAAACTAGGGATTTAACAGTTCCGCCTTCAGCTGGAATAGAACATCAGTTATACAGGAGGATACTTTAAGATTCAGTCCAGTGTATATTCGTGTCTACTTCTAGATATTCAGGTAAATGTACTCTTTCAAAAAACTCATTGCTTACTATACTGCTGACGTAATATTATACAATAGGGACAATTAAGAGTTGTGAGCTATTGCGACAGCAGCTATAATTACGAAACGTCTAGGTTATCTGTATTAAAGATTATATACCGCCTAATGTTGTGATTACAAAAGTGATTAGCATTTTTCTGATACTACGGCTTGATGGCTAGGTTATATTCGGTAAGGTATTACTACCTACACTTGTATATTATTACNCATTTTTCTGATACTACGGCTTGATGGCTAGGTTATATTCGGTAAGGTATTACTACCTACACTTGTATATTATTACAAGGCAAAATCATACCCGAAGAACTCCGAGTACTTCAGTATGTTATATATACAAATATCTTCGTTTGCAAACAATAAACAACATAACTAAAAAAATTCCCGAAGACATACGTACAAGATAATGAGAGAAAAATTACTGTATACTGCTAGGAAAATAAGCTTTGCAGATTACTGATCCTTTGATGTGATGTCAGTTGGTGACACAGAATAACAGGCTACGGTATCAAATCAACATAATGTTTTCACTTGTAAAGTGTTATGCGTATTGAATATGGAAATTTTTGTTCTGATTGTTTTGCCTGTTTATGCTGTAAATTAATTAATCTAGTTTCCCGGCAGGCAGTTACAGAATAATCTTTGAAATGCATATTTTATCACGAACGAATGTCATTTTCCGAGTACATTGTACCTAAGAAGTTTAAATATAAAAAAAATCCTAAGGCAGAGCGCTCGACGTAATTTTGAATTTATATATTCTTTTGCGTCACACGTGTTTGAGATTATTTTTGAAAATGCAACTTTGTCAGGGCATTGAACATTGTGTAATTATATTTCAGAGACAATTATTACTTTACTTCTTGATCTACTAGACTTCTGTTGTCATTCTCTGAAGGTAATCAATAATTAATTCCCATTTAGTTTACATGGTAAACAAATACAGGTACTCCACTGACATTACACTTATTCAATCATCTGACTGATATGCTATGTATGTCAAAGAAGGAATTTCAATAATGAATGTTGCATACATTTAATAACTCAAAAACCGGTAATACTCCTTAAGTCTATCGCTTGGTGCCACACCCTTTTGCAGGGCATCGTCTAAGGGAATGTATTAACTCGCGATCATAATTATTACCAAGTAATGGATTTTAAACAGCAATTCCCCGCGTTGCATTCCGGTGTTCCGATCGCTGCACCACCTGGTCCAAAAATACTGCGAAAAATTCCCTATTACGTCACCGACTGGCTTAGTTACCGTTACGCCGCCCACGCCCCGAAACCATCAATAATCAATTTGCGCCGACCAACTAATAATGATCTCATACAAATTAATTCGCCGCGAATGAAGAGCGTTAAGTGGTTGGGGATGGNTCCGCCATGTTAGCATCTCGGCTTTTATTACATTACATTTACCTTAAAAGCAAAAATTAAAAACTAAAAAAAAAATTAATACACTTACTGCCCTTTACCTTTTAGTCCAACACCGAAGTGGAGAAACGAAAGCGTAAATGCGTATTTGTTGCCATGCGTTTACTTACGTTAACATCGTATTTAGGCCTAATGTGGTAGTGCGTTTCTCATTTTTGCGGTTTGGAAATTGCTTGTAAAAACTGGGCCAAAAATGTTACAGCTTNGCCTAATGTGGTAGTGCGTTTCTCATTTTTGCGGTTTGGAAATTGCTTGTAAAAACTGGGCCAAAAATGTTACAGCTTACATAAAAATAATAAATACTTCGATGAATGATAATAACCCCCTTCCATAAGTCGCTGTGTATATTTTGGTGAAAACACCACGCCCCCCNGTCGCTGTGTATATTTTGGTGAAAGCACCAGGCCCCTCAATTACTGTCGGTAAAAAATGAAAAGCTATTATTAAATAAAATTCCGCAAACCCGTTTTTATAATGCATCTTTTCGCAACGTATTTCTTTGGGAAATTTTACATCGCACTATACAATACTCATTACAAGTTACGCTAATAAGTTGCTACATAATGTCATTTGTGCGGGGCGGTGGAATACGCTACATATATCTTCACTTGTGAAATCGTCATCTGTTTTACGAAGAGTTCTTTCCATTTTAAAGATCAGCATGTACATTCGTATATTCTTCAGTAAACATAAGCATGCACATTAATCGCACCCGATCTTCAGATTGATATAAGTTTTGTTGCCTTGAATTTTCCACATAATGTTTTGCCATGATTAATCTTTTGTTTGCATCCATTTTTCCACTGTTAATTAATATTATCTATGGCGATTGATTGTTGATATCACTCCCACCTCCTTAATTGCGTTGCACTAATGTGTTGTGGTATTATAGGTCGCTGTTATTTAAGATAATGGCATTGACTGACTAAAACCACATCGGGACCCACTTCGTACCTAGTGCCACATAACGTTGGCATTTTGATACAAATCTGGAATGCACGCGATAGTGGGGAATAATGGGCGGTTTCCCACATATCCTTGAGTTCTGGCTTGTTGCAAAGCCGCAGAAACACATCGCAATTAACTGTCGGCACGCGTGAGAACGGAGATATTTTCACCGCGATGAGCTCCAAAACAGCGCGTCCTATCCCACGTCTGTCATGAATAACTTTTTTCTTTCCCTTCGCAGAGAGAAGTTTAAAACTGATAACATCTTATTCTTGCATGTTTGCTGTGCGATGGCACCTCTGGTTGTCGCGTTTATGAGGAACTCTCCTCCTTTACGGTGTGCAATTTTTCGTATTTCTTCACCCACCAAATACAAAAATAAGGAGAATTGATACGTATCAAATGATTTAATAATAGAGCAATTTTAAGACAATTTACCTAAGCGGAAGTCATATTTCCCCACGCCGCTTTTTTGAGTTAGAGCATAAAATAATTTCTTCAACGTCAACTAAATGTGTGTGGATTAAAATCAGATTGATTTTCAAACATCTTCAGATACTAGCAAATTGGTGTCATTAAGTTAATTATTTATCAATTTTTGGTGAAGTTCTATTTCCCAAATTTTGTTTGAGGTATTATAACAATGTCCTTTGATTACTATAATGTACTACTCCACAAACTGCTGGGGACAAGACATGTTTTTTGACATATCCATCGGATTTCTTAAAAAAAATGTAGGTTTACAAGCTTACTTTATTTTGATGTTCGAGAAAATGAGTTTGTAGTACAGTTGCAAGTATAGAACGTACAATAACATAATTAAGTAAAATGTAACCTCTGTAAATACATCAAACGTAAGTATTATATTTCTATATCCTACTCAGCACGAAATGTTTGTATGAACGCTGTGAAGCGAAAATAACAACCTACCAGCTCATTATTTCCTGCAAAATAATGTTTATTATTTATACATTCGTTTTATATCACGTTTCATGTGCCATGCCATCGCGAATTTCGTCCGTGATGCCAACTGGTTTTATGACTGTTGTTAAATTTTCCGGGTCTTTTTTACGACTTTCGACAGGAAGTGAGGTACAGCTGATAACGAGAAAGCAGGAGAGAAAGGATAAGGAAAAATTCGTATACGCACAGAGACTAACTTACATTGGAAAATGGTAGCTGTGGTTGTTTACAAACTGTACAAACTCTAACCAACGCGAAGCGAGCGCTTGTATTTTTGTGTTTGCCTGTTTGAGCAACGAGAAACATATTATCAAACGGATGCGTCGATTTTCAATATATTGTTCTGTGAGAAATAACTGTACAATTATTTTATTAACATGAACTGATATGGAGATCGACTGAAATGTACAAAGTTTTTTTAATAATAAATAAAACTTTAGGCAAATAGCGACGCCTTATAATTTCACAAATAACTGCAGCAAAAGTTTATCATGTTCACAAAACTTTACAGTTGTGAATTCTTGTATATTGAATACTAGCAGAACTACTCGGCGTTGTCCGGATGTTATACGGCAATCTGGAATACACGACCCCATTTTAGTGGTTTAGGTCCTAATAGAGGTTCTGAATATTCACGAACTGGTTTGAACAGTTTCGGGCCTAGTAAGGTCCGGAGCCCATTTTGGCCTACACAGTACTTTAAGTTGGGTACTGAAACGCATCCGTGCCAATTTTGGTTTAGATCCATCGATTGGTGTATAATTTAGATATACGATTCCCTTTGGAGGGTTCTGAGAGGTTTCTGACCAAAAGGGGGGGCCGGAGCCCAGTTTGGTTTACAAAGTATTTCAAGTTGGCTAATGAAGGGCATCTTGCCAAATTTGGTCCAGATCCGTCAGACGATGTATAATTGAGATACACGACCCCGTTTTAGAGTTTGAGGGGGCCAATGCGGGGCCGGACCCCATTTTTACCTACACAGTATTTTAAGTTGGGTTCTGAAGGATATGCCTACCAAATTTGGCTAAGATCTGTCGAACTTTTAAATAATACAAAATTTGTGGTAAAAACGAGCTATAAATTATTTTTCGTGTATCATGTATCCTTGTTCATAAACGCCAAGTTAAAGCATTGTATACCAAACATTTGAAAAAACTGATGTTAATATTTATTTTCTGCGTCTCATTATTTGAGTTCTGCGTCCCAAGGAAGGCACACGTCGTACTAACCTTGTGTCACGCCACTGAAAATGTTGCAGTGTCGATCCATTTGTTAACGGAATTTGTCCCAATGAATATACCCTTGCTAAATGACGGTGTATTTCATTCTGTGTAACGTACCCCGTACTGTTTTGATGTCACCTTCAAGACGATTTGGTTTCTCTGTCCAGCAGCATATTTGAAAGATTTGAAGAATGTTAGTAAAATATATCAGCCACGCGTTCAAATTTTATCCGCTCCGTCTTGCACTGTACATCTAAAACCACAGTTACTGTAAATGTTGCTTCCAACGAAGTAGAACACCTTAACACCTACATATATACTACTTCTTTGAAAGCAAAATTTAGAAAATAAAATATGAAATCTGGGGACGGAGAATATATCGTGCAAATGGAGTTGAAATTAATTCACCAAGCTCGTCCACATAATAGAAAAATAAATAAAAAATAAAAGAGCGAAACAGTACTTTTATTTAAGAGTAATGCGTAATAACGTAATTACCTTCGAAATTCGTAAGTACTCGTTGGTGTGTGCATTTGTGTTTGTGGGTCTGTTTGACAGTTAATGCCGCATTATAATGTGACGGGCTACGCACATAAACAATATCCTAAGTTCACCTCGCCTTGGATTGCTGTTTCTACACGAGGGTCGTGGACAACGGCTTACCTTTGGCGCGATGGAGACCGCTCAACTGAACATCTCGCTGCTGTTGCCTGCATGAGTGCTCGACGGCAAATGGCACGTGGCGCGTTAGAGTGCTGCTTCGAAGCTTCGCCTGCTGCCCTTCCCCACCCCTGCGCGGCACCTTGACAACGTGACGCCACGCCGGTCAGCCATGACGTCACCAGGAGGAGTTTCCGCTCCGTGAACGTCAGAAATTGTTCGAGAAGACGACGAGAAAATTGTATAAAAGACTTGTGTTCTCCCCTGCTCGGGGAGACAGGCCAAGGACTTTATTAAAGCAGGAACTGCTGTTCCTCTGTTTTAAAAAGCGTTGGGCGGGGGGAGGGGGGTAGCTTTGCATAACTATTAAAAGATATATAATCTCCATGTTTAATTATTTTGTATAAAAATAAAAAGTATATATTTATTATTATATATTTGTGGGTTGATTAAAGTCATAGGATTTTAGTAAAGATTTTTAATCGATTTTGTAATCCCGTATTGGGAATTGATATCTTGTATTTCACGAAAGGGAAAAATATGTCAGAATTTTGTAACTATTATATTTTTTTTTTACTGTGCAAGCCCAAAGTAAGCTTCATAATACCCTTTGATGACACACTAAAGCGGGTGTGTCTATTCCTTGAAAAACAAACATCTTCCTGTGGAAACAGAGACGGAGACCTATCGGCACGTGTCGGCTGAGACCGTCACCATAACAAGGCCCCTGCCATTAAACGAAAATTAATGAAAGTCGTTTCAGGATAACGATTTTCAAACAAACAACGATAACAAACCAACCTCATACCACTCGAAAATAGTAAAATATATTTAAGAGTTTGCAAAATTAAATTGTTTGATAATTTATTGTTTATTTCTTGCATGTTTTTATGAAAAGTTTTAATCGTATGAACCACTGCGATGTTTATTTCAGCCCAAAATTTGGCTTTGAAAGGTAAACCGAAAATAAAAAAAACGAAACATCAGATTTTTTTATTGTAATCAGTTATCTTCACAGAAACAGTCAGAAAAATTACTGGCGTAGTTCGCAAACATTCCATCACACAGCTGACGCTACTGAAAGTATAATGCAGTGAAAAGCGTATTTTATACAGAATTGCAACTTAAAAGTGTAACAAAGGAGGAAAGGTTACCAACTAAAAAGGGTCACGCGGCAAGACTAACTAGTCTTTCAGTTCCAGCACCAACGGTGAAAAAACCATTTGGATTCNCGCTACTGAAAGTATAATGCAGTGAAAAGCGTATTTTATACAGAATTGCAACTTAAAAGTGTAACAAAGGAGGAAAGGTTACCAACTGAAAAGGGTCACGCGGCAAGACCAACTAGTCTTTCAATTCCAGCACCAACGGTGAAAAAAACCATTTCGATTCCCCCGGCTGGTCCAGCTGAATTCTGAACTTACCCAACCTCGTAGAGGAACCGATAGTGCTAGTCTGTGCCGTAGCGTGTCCCCCTCGCATTAGGCAGGTCGCGGATTCGATTACGACCTGCTGCGCTGGAGATAGCATTTCCCCCCAGTGGTGGGGGCCGTGGTGATGTAGTAGTGGTTAGACTACCCGCCTTCCACCTATGTGAACCGGATTCGATTTACGGCGGGAAGAGCCGCC
>NQII01002305.1:205595-230239 GCA_002778355.1 Clitarchus hookeri
TCTGCCCGCTGTGTGTCAGTGAGCGTCCGCGGCAATTACCTCTGACGTCACGCCACCCCATTGTCCATCCCGCGGGGTTCGAAGCGTGGACCGCCTGCAAAGCGATTATTGCCCCGCGCCTGCAATAACTGACTGGCGCAGTTAGGCGATGGAGGGGCAGGGGGTGGCCGGCACCTGCTGTTGGCGAGGGGCTGAGCGAATCGTACGTGGGACATGAAGGCCAGGCCGCCTTCCGTTACTGCTGACGAGCACTGAAATCACTGATAATGCATCAATACTCCGCCAGAAGTAACGGAACAGTTAACAGTAACCAGCAAATATTATTATTCTTCAGTGAATAGATAGTTTCGGAACAATTGGCAGTAAAATATATTTTTAGTACATTAAAAAAAAGCGGGATTTAAGAGAAAATTCAGCATTTAAATCTTGTTTTGCAAATTATTAACAGCCAATTTAAACATAAAAATTAATTTTAATTCCGCAGACTTGCCTGTTACATTGCCATCATTAAAATATTAATTCAATTTAATATTATTCTATTATTGTAATTTCACAGAATTTCCGTAAGGACTATTTAAAATATAATACTCCAATAGACAGAAGGTTTGTGATCATGAGCCAATGACTCACTTCACTTGGCGTTAAACATCCTGCTGATCCAAAGTTATTTCGGTGCTTTTAAGTAATATTTCTAAACCTCGCGCAGGGCGTTACTCAGCTGCTAGCCTAAACGACTACCAGTGGCCGTCAGTGCTCGTCAGTAGTATCGGAAACATAGCTAACGTTACTGAAATTACTTGCTAGTAAAATCAGCAAGTAACGAAAATAGGCCAAACTAGAGAGCGGACTCTAGCTGCGCTGCAACTAATTGTTCGAGTCTCAAACACTGAACCACTTTTTTTTTTACAGTAGAACTTTGAAAATCACAAGGTTTGAAATATTGGTCAGCAGAACCTCTTATGTAGTTTCGCGGTTAATTNGACCACTTTTTTTTTTTACAGTAGAACTTTGAAAATCACAAGGTTTGAAATATTGGTCAGCAGAACGTCTTATGTAGTTTCGCGGTTAATTGAACACTTTTGATACCAATCTTTGGGGAAAAGTTCCTTTCCACTATGTGCATGCATTTACATGCTCCCGGCCAAGTTGGTAGCAATAAAAAAAAAAGTAATTTGAGTTTCTTGAAAGCAAATGTACGTCTTTTAATTTGGATTTCTCAGTTGGTATACTAACAATTTCACATTTCACTTATCCCACGTTTTAATGTAACCATGAGGTATTTGGCAATGTTTTTTGTACGCAATTAGGGAAAAAAGGTTATCTTAGGCAAGACTTTCGAAAGTGCTGTTGTGGCGGGGTCGCGTCTTTTTACGCTGCACGTACACGCAAAAGAAAAAATAAAATTCACGTATATATTCCTGCCCGGGGCTGGACAAACCCCGGCGATGTTCCTACGTGGTGGAAGACTCGAGTCGGCCCTGCGGACTCCGCGAAAGGCGCGGTCGGCTCGACGCGTCAGTGCGTTAGCGCCTCCAAAACACAACTGTCAAGGTCGCATGGTCGACAAAAAGGAACGTGTTTGTTTATTTCTTGATTTTCAAAAGACAAGCACTATTATATTATTAAAATACGTTTGCCAATTTGAATTTAATCAAACTGCATTGNTATTACATTATTAAAATACGTTTGCCAATTTGAATTTAATCAAACTGCATTGCAAATTGGTTAGAGGAAGTATGCATACATCTCAAAGCACTTGTTTACTAATCTGTGTTCTAACCTGAAATCCAATCCACGCCGTTTTTGTTGTCGTATTGGTGAGACGGAAACCGGTTGTGNACTAATCTGTGTTCTAACCTGAAATCCAATCCACGCCGTTTTTGTTGTCGTATTGGTGAGACGGAAACCGGTTGTGCGCAGCCAGTGAGATCGGCCCACCTCACCCTTAGTCCATGGTCGCACACGCTGGACGTGTGTTGCAAAACATCGACTACGTTCTGCTAGCCATTTTATGAGGGACGACTTAAGCAACAACCCCGATTTTCGCGATAGTTGGTGGCGTAACGGTTAAGTTCCCGTTACCGCCAGATTATATAAAAAAATTTTCTACGCCAGTGAATAAAATTACTGCGTGCGCGTAATTTCTGAGAGGACTGCAAGTTATTCTGTAAGTGTAGCAAGAGGATGAACTATTTATTCTAAGCGTGCGTGCAACCTTTATTATAGAGTTTGGCACATTAGTGTGTTCCGCCCTATGGCAGATGTAGCCGATTGCGTTATCACCTACAGCATGCCCAAAAGGCCACGACACCACTGCCAACTCCAACAATTTACAGTTGGCCAATAACTTCACATAAGAATTACCTGGAATCGTAGCAAGAATTAAATAACTGTTACGTGTAGGGTTATGTCAACTTACACATTCAAACACATAAAAAAATACAATTGATGAAAGCGTTTATCATATACTGTAAATCTTTTCTTTTACAGGAATTGCAATAGGGAAAAATCCCAATAAAATATTTATAAAAGTATAAAAAATATAATCTCGCTCTACATCTACAAACACTAACATTTACGTCTGTACTAAGTGATGATTGCAGAAACCCATTAAATATAATGATTCTAGGAAAACGTTCACCTATCCATGTTCTAGCCTCTGCCAAAACTCATTTCGTTGAACGACCACTAAGCAACCAGTTAATTTGTACTCTGGCTTAAGCATATCGTGTTTGATTCATCAGTCATGCACTAGTTCTCTTTCGCTTTAAAAAATGCACGTGTCTTTACTAATACCTATACAACTGTGATCAAAATCTCATGCATCGTTNTTTGTACTCTGGCTTAAGCATATCGTGTTTGATTCATCAGTCATGCACTAGTTCTCTTTCGCTTTAAAAAATGCATGTGTCTTTACTAATACCTATACAACTGTGATCAAAATCTCATGCATCGTTACGTTTGAATTGCTGTGTCTTTACAATTTAAAACTGAATGCTACTACCAAGACGTGTCATTTTGATATCATACCTATCTTCGGCAACCGCAACCGAAGCTGACGATCCCTAGGAGAGGCAGACATCTTTCTCCTCTAACCAGGCATGGTCAGCCCTATATATGCAAAAAATAACCTACAACACGAACCCTGGCAATATGATCAAACACTGACAAAACTAATGTATTTTACATTTTCAGACACGCCGGCCAGTAATGTTTCTCGTGGTAGTATAGGGTGAGCCGTTGCGCTCAAGTTCATTCTCAGGAAGTTCCACAGCGCTGTGCAGCGTCATCTCCCTGAAACACAAATGTCTTGTGACGTCATGAGCACAGTAGCGCTCTTAGGAATCACTGCCACCCTAGCGGGCCGAAACAGAAGTCAGTTGTCGATGTACGCCAGGTTGAGTGCAGACGTATGCGGGCCTGTCTTCCGCGCTTAATAGGGCAGCATTCTACCTCGCCGCCTGCGTTGTCGGCGGCGTTCGCTGTAGCGGACATCCCATCTTCNCTCGCCGCCTGCGTTGTCGGCGGCGTTCGCTGTAGCGGACATCCCATCTTCAGTGTGGATTTCCAGCACGGTGAAGGTCGCCACAAGGTAGGTGCCAGCGGCTTCATATTTTACGTGTCCCCAACGTAAAATAAACTGTGGTATCGGGCAGGATAGGCGCAGGGCGAAAAATGTTGCTTGAGACAAACGTGTCTCAAGTGGTATAATTTTTGTACGTCAACTGGATTATTCGATTTACCTGAGTTCCTTAGAGCTATAACTTACGTTCACATCTGAGCTAGAACTGGCGGTAACCACTGCTAGGGAACGTCACTTGAATAAATTAATTTTCTTTAAATTAAATTAAACTCAGCTGACATAAAGGTTTTATTATGTTTTTAAAAATAATAATGTATCGATATTATGTTATTATAAAATAAACGTTACGTCCCTGTCTGATCACACGATGTTGTCCGTAGTGCTGGCAGCTGGCAAAATCATGAAGAAATGTTGGGGAGATACGCAGAAGACTTGGTTGGTTAAAAGCGAGTGGAGTGGAGACAAGAGTGAAGCGAGGTGTGTATGGAGCAGCGCCGAAATGCAGGGGCGGGGAAACCAGAAATCCCTCTAAAGAACCCGCCGACCAGTAGCATCGTCCTGCACGATTCCCACCACGGAGCGAACCCGGTTTGACTTGGAGAGAGGCGAGTGCTCTAGCTACTGCGCCATAGCGGTCCCGACTGGAAGCGAGAACAGACTGTAGTCTATTCACGGTGTATTCACACTTTTTGAATCAAACATTTGAAAAATCACACCATGAATGACGTGTTTAGTTGTTTCCTAAATAGTCTTGTGTCTCACGCGAATATCCTGGAAGTAGCATTTTAGCAGGACTTAGAAAAGTGTGAAGTAACCGTGAATGGATTATATCATAAACGATTTGAGGTTAGAACACTGATTACGAAAACAAGTTGTTTAAAATGTTTATATAATGCCTCTAGCCAATTTTTTATGCAACTAGACTAAATTTAAATTGGTAAAAGTATTTTGTACATAAAATTAGTTGTCTTTAGAAAATTAAGATACAAACAAACGCGTTAATCTTTGTTGCCCTTATGACTTCGATAGTTTTATTGGTGTGGGGTAGGGGTAGAGTTGGGTACATGGACAGATAAAAAAAATCGGTCTAAGTCAAGTTCATTCATGGTCGCTTCCAACTTTTCTGAAGCCCTACTAAAGATCTAATTTCAGGCAATTCCTCAGCCTCAACCAAACAAAGCTTAACGAAGTTTAGAAAATTATACCGAAGGGACAACCCACCGCATTCGTGTGCACTCGGTTTATTAATATTCTGCATGAGAACTACATATTTCAAACAAGGCATTACCAACACGCGTGTTTTCACTCCATTTTTATTTTTCATACTGGTTATAAATGGAATACTGTGATTTATGGATATTCGTACGTGAAAATTAATTTACCTAAGAATAAGATAATGTTATGTTAACGCTCGTGGAACATGATATATTTAGGTAACAACCAAACACGTCACAAATGGGGCGATTTTTCAAAGGTCTTATTCAAAAAAGTGTGAAGATATCGCGAATGGTCTATAGCATGTNACGTCACAAATGGGGCGATTTTTCAAAGGTCTTATTCAAAAAAGTGTGAAGATATCGCGAATGGTCTATAGCATGTGCCTGCGACCACTTATTGCCCGCTCCTGCAATGACCGACTGGCGCAGTTGTGAAGAGATTGGGAAGGAGATGGGATTGCAAAGGACGTGGGAAGGGTGGTTGACGCGAAGGGGCGAGGCGGTCGAATAGGGTAGGACGTGACGCAAGAGTCGTGGTCTTAAGCAGTCCTTGGTGGGGGAGAGGAAGGAGAAAATAAAAGAAATTCACTGAATTCCAACGTCCCAAAGTGCCAATGCCTGGACGCGATCGGTAAGCTAAACCTGCCTTCTTCGTGGAATTTACTCCTCGCTCTTTTTACCTTCGTGTCTTTATTTTTTATTCGAGTTTCTTCACAATACGAAACGTTAGACTTAAATAAGTACTTAACAAAAAAAAAGGGGGCGAATTTCTGCACAAGTGTTGCTTGACAGGCAATATCACGATCGCAAAGAAAATTTCTGGTTTTCGGCAATATTTTTTCCTTCCTGTTGGTCTCAGTTGTCGAATTTGTATACCTGGTAAAATTGTATAAACAATACGGAAAGGAAATTGCCAACTACCCAAGTTGGAAATAAATAATTTTAATGCGAATAGGTCTATACATGATATGACATATGAACTTTATTATAAAGGGCGGTTTCGNTGGAAATAAATAATTTTAATGCGAATAGGTCTATACATGATATGACATATGAACTTTATTATAAAGGGCGGTTTCGTAAATACATTAAGATATTTTACTTCCATGCGTTTTATTTTCGTTCTGGGATTCAGAGTTGCTACTTCATCGTANTCGTAAATACATTAAGATATTTTACTTCCATGCGTTTTATTTTCGTTCTGGGATTCAGAGTTGCTACTTCATCGTACAGAATAGATGATAAAAGTTGGAATGTGTCATTGTGTCCAATAGTAATTATGTACCGGACGATAACATATTTTATTTTTTCTTGGCGTAGTAACTATTTGATAGACACAAAATTCCGTCGCGCTATCAGGATTATATAGCATTTATTTCATTGAACTAAACAGATGCACCCAAAAATATAGCATTACAGAACATCGTGAATTGAGGAGGAAAAACCTCTCAGTAGTTATAAAAAAAATTATCTGGGAAAATTTTGAAAATATTACCATTTCGCTTTTTTTTTCCCAACGCTCAAACGCGGAAAATGAAGTGAAAGTTTAACCTTCGCAGTCAGGCTGATTCAAATTAATCGGCTTGTCTTCATGATTGCGATTCTCATTTCCTCTCTCCGCCCGTCATCATGCGGCGCCCGAGCTCCAGCTCGATATTAAATCTCCGGGACGTGCATTTTCCTTCCGCTGGCGAATGAAAACGTCGCAGCTGGAGGTGCCGAGGAAGCAGTGGGTTATTGCTCTTGGAAGTCAGGGCCGGGCCACGCGTACGTTAATTCACTTCGAGGGAAAAACAGAAACTGGAGGATGGAGGAATAAAACGAGTCAGAAGTAAGAGCTTCAGGCAGAGTGTGAGTGAAGAGTGAGCGAACAGATTTTGGTGGGCGGATCTTTAGCATCGTCGTCTTGACAGCCGATGAGGGTGAGGCGAGGTGAGTGTGGAGCAGCGCCGGAATACAAAGGCGGGGTAAACGGGAGACCCCCGAGAAAACCCGCCGACCAGCGACGACATCGTCCGGCACGATTACATCATGCAAAAATCACGGGCGAGCCCGCCAGGAATCGAACACGATTCGCCTTGGTGGGAGGCGAGTAGTCTAACCACTATACCACCGCGGCCCCCCTTCAGGCAAAGAGACCCGAGGAAATTCGCGAGTTCAGGTGGTGGTAGGACACGTGAAACACTCGTACACTAAATCAGAATAAGTGATTTCAACCAGCAGAATTATTTTGTGAATATTCAGTTAATAAGCTGTTATACGCTATTCACGATAAACTGACAATTTCGGAAATCCCTGCTTAAGATCTACCTGTACGCACGTTGTGTAGTATTCCACCGTACGCAAAATAAACATTTCCGTGGGCCTGATCACTTTATTCATGCGTCGGTCGAGTGAAAAAATTAAATTATCATAAAAGTAAATATGTTGATTCTTATATTTATAGGAGCATTAAAAACGGACAGGAAAAATATGATTTCAGTATTCACATGTGTTTACCTAACAATTTTAAGTCAACGTTAATATATGGACCTATTTTCCCTCCACCGTTACCAACTTTACTGGGTACACGCCACTCAGTGTACTCGTAGAAATATACGTANATGGACCTATTTTCCCTCCACCGTTACCAACTTTACTGGGTACACGCCACTCAGTGTACTCGTAGAAATATACGTAGGTAGGTTCAGTGACATTTTATAAATGTTGGTATCAAAAGTCCTCACTTTATCGAGAACAGTCTTTGCATACAGTCGAATCAGTGGAATCCACTAAGGTGTTACTGCCAGGCCAGTACAATTCACTAGGAGTCAGTAGAAATCACTTTTTAAACAGTGAATGCCAGCAACTAAAATGATCAGTAGAAATTTACTGATTCAAGGCGAGCAGTTTCAACAGATTNTTTGTACTCTGGCTTAAGCATATCGTGTTTGATTCATCAGTCATGCACTAGTTCTCTTTCGCTTTAAAAAATGCACGTGTCTTTACTAATACCTATACAACTGTGATCAAAATCTCATGCATCGTTACGTTTGAATTGCTGTGTCTTTACAATTTAAAACTGAATGCTACTACCAAGACGTGTCATTTTGATATCACACCTATCTTCGGCAACCGCAACCGAAGCTGACGATCCCTAGGAGAGGTAGACATCTTTCTCCTCTAACCAGGCATGGTCAGCCCTATATATGCAAAAAATAACCTACAACACGAACCCTGGCAATATGATCAAACACTGACAAAACTAATGTATTTTACATTTTCAGACACGCCGGCCAGTAATGTTTCTCGTGGTAGTATAGGGTGAGCCGTTGCGCTCAAGTTCATTCTCAGGAAGTTCCACAGCGCTGTGCAGCGTCATCTCCCTGAAACACAAATGTCTTGTGACGTCATGAGCACAGTAGCGCTCTTAGGAATCACTGCCACCCTAGCGGGCCGAAACAGAAGTCAGTTGTCGATGTACGCCAGGTTGAGTGCAGACGTATGCGGGCCTGTCTTCCGCGCTTAATAGGGCAGCATTCTACCTCGCCGCCTGCGTTGTCGGCGGCGTTCGCTGTAGCGGACATCCCATCTTCAGTGTGGATTTCCAGCACGGTGAAGGTCGCCACAAGGTAGGTGCCAGCGGCTTCATATTTTACGTGTCCCCAACGTAAAATAAACTGTGGTATCGGGCAGGATAGGCGCAGGGCGAAAAATGTTGCTTGAGACAAACGTGTCTCAAGTGGTATAATTTTTGTACGTCAACTGGATTATTCGATTTACCTGAGTTCCTTAGAGCTATAACTTACGTTCACATCTGAGCTAGAACTGGCAGTAACCACTGCTAGGGAACGTCACTTGAATAAATTAATTTTCTTTAAATTAAATTAAACTCAGCTGACATAAAGGTTTTATTATGTTTTTAAAAATAATAATTTATCGATATTATGTTATTATAAAATAAACGTTACGTCCCTGTCTGATCACACGATGTTGTCCGTAGTGCTGGCAGCTGGCAAAATCATGAACAAATGTTGGGGAGATACGCAGAAGACTTGGTTGGTTAAAAGCGAGTGGAGTGGAGACAAGAGTGAAGCGAGGTGTGTATGGAGCAGCGCCGAAATGCAGGGGCGGGGAAACCAGAAATCCCTCTAAAGAACCCGCCGACCAGTAGCATCGTCCTGCACGATTGCCACCACGGAGCGACCCCGTCAGGAAGCGAACCCGGTTTGACTTGGAGAGAGGCGAGTGCTCTAGCTACTGCGCCATAGCGGTCCCGACTGGAAGCGAGAACAGACTGTAGTCTATTCACGGTTTATTCACACTTTTTGAATCAAACCTTTGAAAAATCACACCATGTATTACGTGTTTAGTTGTTTCCTAAATAGTCTTGTATCACACGCGAATATCCTGGAAGTAGAATTTTAGCAGGACTTAGAAAAGTGTGAAGTAACCGTGAATGGATTATATCATAAACGATTTGAGGTTAGAACACTGATTATGAAAACAAGTTGTTCAAAATGTTTATATACTGCTTCTGGCCAATTTGTTATGCAAGTAGACTAAATTTAAATTGGTAAAAGTATTTTACACATAAAAGTAGTTGTCTTTAGAAAATTAAGATACAAACAAACGCGTTCATCTTTGTTGCCCTTATGACTTCGACAGTTTTATTGGTGTGGGGTAGGCTAGAGTTGGGTACATGCGCAGATAAAGAAAATCTGTCTGAGTCAAGTTCATTCATGGTCACTTTCGCATTTTCTGAAGCCCTACTAAAGATCTAATTTCAGGCAATTCCTCAGCCTCAACCAAACAAAGCTTAACGAAGTTTAGAAAATTATACCGAAGGGACAACCCACCGCATTCGTGTGCACTCGGTTTATTAATATTCTGCATGAGAACTACATATTTCAAACAAGGCATTACCAACACGCGTGTTTTCACTCCATTTTTATTTTTCATGCTGGTTATAAATGGAATACTATGATTTATAGATAATTCGTACGTGGAAATTAATTTACCTAAGAACAAGATAATGCTATGTTAACGCTCGTGAAACATGATATATTTAGGTAACAACCAAAAACGTCACAAATGGGGCGATTTTTCAAAGGTCTTATTCAAAAAAGTGTGAAGATATCGCGAATGGTCTATAGCATGTGCCTGCGACCACTTATTGCCCGCTCCTGCAATGACCGACTGGCGCAGTTGTGAAGAGATTGGGAAGGAGATGGGATTGCAAAGGCCGTGAGAAGGGGGGTTGAGCGAAGGGGAGAGGCGGTCGAATAGGGTAGGACGTGACGCAAGAGTCGTGGTCTTAAGCAGTCCTTGGTGGGGGAGAGGAAGAAGAAAATAAAAGAAATTCACTGAATTCCAACGTCCCAAAGTGCCAATGCCTGGACGCGATCGGTAAGCTAAACCTGCCTTCTTCGTGGAATTTACTCCTCGCTCTTTTTACCTTCGTGTCTTTATTTTTTATTCGAGTTTCTTCATAATACGAAACGTTAGACTTAAATAAGTACTTAACAAAAAAAAAAAAGGGGGCGAATTTCTGCATAAGTGTTGCTTGACAGGCAATATCACGATCGCAAAGAAAATTTCTGGTTTTCGGCATTACTTTTTCCTTCCTGTTGGTCTCAGTTGTCGAATTTGTATACCAGGTAAAATTGTATAAACAATACGGAAAGGAAATTGCCAACTACCCTAGCTGGAAATAAATAATTTTAATGCGAATAGGTCTATACATGATATGACATATGAACTTTATTATAAAGGGCGGTTTCGTAAATACATTAAGATATTTTACTTCCATGCGTTTTATTTTCGTTCTGGGATTCAGAGTTGCTACTTCATCGTCTAGAATAGATGATAAAAGTTGGAATGTGTCATTGTGTTCAATAGTAATTATGTACCGGACGATAACATGTTTTCTTTTTTCTTGGCGTAGTAACTATTTGATAGACACAAAATTCCGTCGCGCTATCAGGATTATATAGCATTTGAACTAAACAGATGCACCAANGACACAAAATTCCGTCGCGCTATCAGGATTATATAGCATTTATTTCATTGAACTAAACAGATGCACCAAAAAATATAGCATTACAGAACATCGTGAATTGAGGAGGAAAAACCTCTCAGTAGTTATAAAAAAAATTATCTGGGAAAATTTTGAAAATATTACCATTTCGCTTTTTTTTCCCAACGCTCAAACGCGGAAAATGAAGTGAAAGTTTAACCTTCGCACAGTCAGGCTGATTCAAATTAATCGGCTTGTCTTCATGATTGCGATTCTCATTTCCTCTCTCCGCCCGTCATCATGNCAGTCAGGCTGATTCAAATTAATCGGCTTGTCTTCATGATTGCGATTCTCATTTCCTCTCTCCGCCCGTCATCATGCGGCGCCCGAGCTCCAGCTCGATATTAAATCTCCGGGACGTGCATTTTCCTTCCGCTGGCGAATGAAAACGTCGCAGCTGGAGGTGCCGAGGAAGCAGTGGGTTATTGCTCTTGGAAGTCAGGGCCGGGCCACGCGTACGTTAATTCACTTCGAGGGAAAAACAGAAACTGGAGGATGGAGGAATAAAACGAGTCAGAAGTACNGGCCACGCGTACGTTAATTCACTTCGAGGGAAAAACAGAAACTGGAGGATGGAGGAATAAAACGAGTCAGAAGTACGAGCTTCAGGCAGAGTGTGAGTCAAGAGTAAGCGAACAGATTTGGGTGGGCGGCTCTTAACATCGTCGTCTTGAGAGCCGATGAGGGTGAGGCGAGGTGAGTGTGGAGCAGCGCCGTAATGCAAAGGCGGGGTAAACGGGAGACCCCCGAGAAAACCCGCCGACCAGCGGCATCGTCCGGCACGATTCNCGGGGTAAACGGGAGACCCCCGAGAAAACCCGCCGACCAGCGGCATCGTCCGGCACGATTCCATCAAGCAAAAATCACGGGCGAACCCGCCAGGAATGGAACACGATTCGCCTTGGTGGGAGGCGAGTAGTCTAACCACTATACCACCACGGCCCCTTTCAGGCAAAGAGACTCGAGGAAATTCGCGAGTTCAGGTGGTGGTAGGACACATGAAACTCTTGTACACTAAATCAGAATAAGTGATTTCAACCAGCAGAATTATTTTGTGAATATTCAGTTAATAAGCTGTTATACGCTATTCACGATAAACTGAGCATTTCGGAAATCCCTGCTTAAGATCTACCTGTACGCACGTTGTGTAGTATTCCACCGTACGCAAAATAAACATTTCCGTGGGCCTGATCACTTTATTCATGCGTCGGTCGAGTGAAAAAATTAAATTATCATAAAAGTAAATATGTTGATTCTTATATTTATACGAGCATTAAAAACGGACAGCAAAAATTATGATTTCAGTATTCACATGTGTTTACCTAACACTTTTAAGTCAACGTTAAGACATGGACCTATTTTCCCTCCACCGTTACCAACTTTACTGGGTACACGCCACTCAGTGTACTCGTAGAAATATACGTAGGTAGGTTCAGTGACATTTTATAAATGTTGGTATCAAAAGTCCTCACTTTATCGAGAACAGTCTTTGCATACAGTCGAATCAGTGGAATCCACTAAGGTGTTACTGCCAAGCCAGTACAATTCACTAGGAGTCAGTAGAAATCACTTTTTAAACAGTGAATGCCAGCAACTAAAATGATCAGTAGAAATTTACTGATTCAAGGCGAGCAGTTTCAACAGATCTGCAGTCAAATTCGCTAATTTGGAGCAGTTTAAACCGTTCCGATTTTGGAGTGTACTTTCTTGCCACGTTTGTGATTACGCTATTTGTTTCCTTGCATGCCCTGTAGAACTGTGAACCAGTAATACACTTATGGAATAATATAAAGTTTACTTTGTATTGAAGAATATTGTGTGCACAATATTTAAAACTATTTATAAAATTTTGGGGGGAAGGGGGATTTTATATTTTCATCCTCCACAAATGTTATGCCGTGCACGGCTAAAAGAGAGATCAGGGAAATATTGAGAGACCATGAGGGTGAAGCGAGGTGAGTATGGAGCAGCGCCGGAATGCAAGGAAGGGAGGAACGAGAGACCCTCGAGAAAACCCTCTGACCAGCGGCATCATCCGACACGATTCCCACGTGCGAAAATCAAGGAGCGACCCCGCCGGGAATCGAACCCGGCTCACCTTGGTGGGAGGCAAGTAGTCTGACCACTACACCACCGCGACCCCGTCTTCAGGACGAACACTTTTCCCTGTGCATTTGGTTGTACGTGATTCGCTCGGTCTCTTTCTGCTTGTGCATTATTGGTTCACTGTCTTCAGGGCGTGTTAGGAAACGAATGACTCGGCTACAAATATAACAAGAAAGCACAAACGTTTCAAGTCCATTCTAGCACTGCTTGAACTCGCAGCTCTCCTCCCATTAGAAACTATACTCACCGAGGACATGATAAGAGAGAAATTAATCAGTTCCGTTAACACCAAAATGGACGAAACTCTGAATTTATGTTTAGTTTTCACATTCCCGGTACTTTGGCCTTATCTCAACTTATCCAGAAAGCGCTCTCTCGCGGTTATGTTGGAACGAAGTCACAGAGAACGCACTCTGGTCGTGTCAATTCGTGGGAGAGAGGGAGCAAAATAACGGGAGCAGGAAGTTCCACTCATTTGTACTGTCTGACATCCATAATGTTCGTTTACGAAGAAAGTTGATGGTACTCCAGACGGCGTATTGTTGAAATATCGCAAAGGCGTCACATTTTAATAGAAGTTATTATTTAAACTTTGTTTTAATTTTTGATTACGTGTAACACCTTTGCCATGGTAAGGGTTTGGTCAATTAATTTTACGTTTAAAAATATACATAAAATTTTAAATATTGTACCAGGTAGTTTATAGCCATTGTTTTAGTTGTCTACGCATATGTTCGCACGTATTACGAGCACCGTTAAAAACTTCCACGTGTGTTCGTCTTGTGCTTTGCTTTTACCAAAAAGAGAGAACGTCATCCTAAACGCCAGTGGGAGAGAGAGAGAGAGAGAGAGAGAGTGTGTGTGTGTGTGTGTGCGTGTGTCCACGAAATAGCCCTGGTGACGGGTAATGAGAAGAAGCGCACTCTGAAGAGGGAATTCTTTAAAGTGAGGCAGACCTTTCGTTTCCTGGAAATTGCTATTCTTATACCCAAACGTCGCATTATAACAGCGGGTGTCACTGGAGACCCATCCAGTGCCTCAGACAATCAGGATCACTGGTCAAGGACTTACATATTAAGGGACGGTCCTAAAATTCACCTTGAGTTGTTTTTTTTTTTTTTTTTTTTCTAAGCAATAGAAGTTTGAAATGATGATGACCTGACCGAGAACAGAAAAAAGGGTCCTCTAGAATGTGCGTCCCGTTTGTCACCCACGCACTTCCTCACTCGGTACCAAACGACATTTCTCCTTTCAGCTGGTGGTCTCCTCAGTAAAAGGCACACAAAATTTTTTTTAAATTTATTCCTGACCTACCTCATTTAATACAACATGCTAGGGAACGGTATTAATTCATGTCACGTGTTAAATGTTGCCATATTATCGTACAACTTATTCAGAGCATGACCAGTTAACCATAAACGTTTAAATGTCACAGGTATCTGTTTTTCTTTATCATTAGTTGAAATTGACATGCATAACAAAATTAATATTATGAAACTGGCTATCATGATACGTAGAAAATTCAGTGCAAATTCGATGTTAAACTAAGACTTCTTCGCAGGCCCTACTCATTTCGAGGCTTCGAGTCGCGTGTCAGGAACATGTTCCGTATAACTGGCTCGAGGTTAATAAAACACTTTTGAAATCGATATTAGCGAAACTTGCCATAGTTGTGTATATTTTAACGTAAGTGCAGATTGGCGTGTTCTTACTAAAGTTGGCAACGATGTTGGGAAACTAATTCCGTGACTTAATAAAATAACTGAAAATTATTGAAAGCGTTACGTGAAAATTTCTTGATACTGAAGTTATTTAAATTAATTCATCTTAAGAGTAGGAGTAAAAATCAGTGTATTAGCAACACGNAAATTTCTTGATACTGAAGTTATTTAAATTAATTCATCTTAAGAGTAGGAGTAAAAATCAGTGTATTAGCAACACAGTTATGCTCCTAAAAATTCACAGTTACAGTGGATAAACTCACGTATAAAGTGATCAGATTCACGCTAATGTTACGTTTGCAATTTGTGAAAGGATACAAACNAAATTTCTTGATACTGAAGTTATTTAAATTAATTCATCTTAAGAGTAGGAGTAAAAATCAGTGTATTAGCAACACGGTTATGCTCCTAAAAATTCACAGTCACAGTGGATAAACTCACGTATAAAGTGATCAGATTCACGCTAATGTTACGTTTGCAATTTGTGAAAGGATACAAACGGGCAGAAAATTAAATCCTAAGCAGAGTTTTCAAAATTTCTTAATTAATTGCGAATAGCCTATATCAATACTTTGTCATTTCAATTGCAATGCAGCATGAAAATAACTTTAATTATTTTCAGTAACTTTCTTTTCAGCGTCCCCGCGTTCTGCCTAGGGGCTACACGGAGGCCTGTTCACACGCGATAATGACACGAGCTTACTTCTTTAAGAGACCCACGCAGCTCGGAATTGGAATTTGGAACCGTGGAGTCCCGAAGCGACTGAGCAACCTCGTGCACTTAGGTCGCTGACACGTCCATATAAAGATTTTTATCAGCATGTGTTTAATTATTTTTGGCGTCTAAACCCTCTCGTTCTCTCTTATTTGTGATTTACCATACATGAAAAATATAATAAACTTAGAACTAATCATTTGGTGGTTTATACTTTTCGTTTCTAACAGTAGGCTAGAAATTCTGTACTTTTAATACAAACATATCTTTTTTTATGTTTTTAGAGCAAGGAATATTCAGGATGTGAGTTAAGTGGTATAGTATATTCGCGGTTTCTTCACACTTTTTAAATCAAACCTTTGAAAAGTCACCCCATGAATTACGTGCTTGATTGTTTTCCTAAATATGCCACAAGCGTTTTATACTTTTGTTAACATAAAAGTACTTTGGGTCATATTGAACTTTAATTATATTTTATCTATAAATTATAATATTTCATTTATAATTAATATGAACTAAAAAAAAGGAAGGAAATATATGTGTGTTGGTAATACCTAGTAATAAATAGTTCTTATGCAAAATCGTATTACACTGAATGCGCACGAATGCGGTGCGTTATCCCTTTGAAGTAATTTTCTGTGTTTGGTTGAGCTTTGTTGTTTGCACGAGGTGGAGGAATATCCTGGAAGTAGAACTTTAACAGGGCTTCAGAAAAGTGCGAAGTAACCGTTAATGAACTATACATGTGCGTGCGTGCACAGGCCAGCAGAAAGACATGACAGATAAAGAGTGTAGGTTTTACTGCTTCCAGACGCCATTGGGAGAANTGCGTGCACAGGCCAGCAGAAAGACATGACAGATAAAGAGTGTAGGTTTTACTGCTTCCAGACGCCATTGGGAGAAACTAACAACGAAAATATGTCATTAGTAGAGACGTACAAGATTTCGCGTCATGTTTCCGTGGCAGGATGGACTCCACTACCTTGTACATAATTAAGCGAGCACAGTCCNCGTACAAGATTTCGCGTCATGTTTCCGTGGCAGGATGGACTCCACTACCTTGTACATAATTAAGCGAGCACAGTCCGTGGTTTCATTGACCGCTGCACTTTAATCGACTCCACCTACCTGCTTGGTCTCTTTAAAAGAAATTGGCCACTCCACCGCTGATATTACATTATTGGCTCAAGAGTNACTCCACCTACCTGCTTGGTCTCTTTAAAAGAAATTGGCCACTCCACCGCTGATATTACATTATTGGCTCAAGAGTTTTCCGAGGCGAGAAAGACATATTTTCGGCCAGTGGTTGTAGTCGGTCAAACGCACAGTAAATTGAAGTTCAGTCTGTGCTTAAATAAAAACGTGAATTTTGTAGGTATCTTAGTTATTAGAGTGTGTAACACTGTTTTCAGCTCTTTCTTCTCGCCTGAGTTAATTCGTTAAATTTCCAGAATCAAAATATCACATAAAATATCGTTAACATTTCTGACGATGGTATAAGTGACGACAAGAAACCAAACAGTGGCATTATTAGGTCCGGAGAAATTCATATAGGATCAATACTGATGTCTGGAAAAAAGAAAGATTGGGCGCGTCCTTAATTTCACTCGGTTTGCCATTTCCAGTTGAAAACGGGTGGGGAGAAAATTGCTCTTGAAATTTATTTGTTGCTTGTCAGCGCTTAAAGCCACAACTAGGCGAAAGCGGCGGCGTGTACACAAAGATACAGCATACAATACACGGTCTAAATAATCCTTGTTTAACACTAAATAATCCTTGTTTAACAAGGATTCAAACCCAAAGTTATTGCCTTAAAATGTAGCACAGAGGCTGCTTCGTTTAGCTTATGGAGAGTGTATTACAAGAATTGCCTTATTTTAACGTTCTACTCAAAATTTCGCCAACGATGATCTAATAAACAGCTAATATGGGTTCGAATATTTGGTCCAATAACAAAACTAAGGAAATTTTTACGTAGTGTGTAGTTATATTTCAATATTTTAGCGTACTTTTGCGAAAAAGCACATCCTTGGTGATATTAAAATATGCTGTATTCACTGCAAGCTACGTGAGAGCTATACAGACAGCTTACTTCCCAGCGCGGCTGATACACGTAGCTTGCAAAATGCATGATCCAAAGACAAATCAATATCGTGCAACACAGGGCACAGGTGGTGACTGCAGCGTCGACTGGAACGTCGGAATACTCTTCCAGTTCGACGCAGCTGGATCTCAAAAGCCAAGATTATTCAGAAAAAAAAACCCCGCGAAAACATGCGAACTCTATTCACTGTATGTTTTTTTATCACAGTTCAGTGTATTCAGTTTCATACTGTTTTATTACTAATTGCTACCAACATGTAAAATTTCCAATTCACCAGTACAGAATTTTACGTGTGCGAATACAAAATTGAACTTGATCCATAATGTGCACTTTCATGTCTGCGATGTAAACTCAATTCGTTAGATACATTTCGTTAAAGGATGAATGGCTCACGTGTGATCTAGTATCACGTGAAGCTTTATTTTCTTGCTTTCAACTCACTGACATGCAAGTTACGTATGTAACTAGCATTTTTTTTTTTTCAGAGAAAAGAACGGACATTTTTATAAGCTGGATACAAACATTCATATTCATATTTTCTAAGTACCCCGAGATTATATTATGTAGTAGAATATATTCATAAAAATCTCAATTACTTATATATTTATTTTTGTTAATTATGCGCCGTTTACCTTGCAATAACATCACGAAAAATTTAAAAATCCGAAAAACACAAAATTTTGGCAAAAAAAATTTAATTTTTATAGGGCATAAATACTGAATGGGTATAAATCATCCATAATAAATGAAAGCAGTCCCTACGAGCGATTTTCAGCGCCATTCACATAGATTACAGCTCTTTCGACGACATAATAAATGGCACCGAATGCAGATGTGCTTTCATTAACTAAAAACATGATGAATATTTTATTCTTCATGTTAAATTTTTTCAGCAATAACGCTTTGCTTCTTTAGCTAACGCACTGTGCTATAACAGAATTTTTTTTTTCATTCGTAGTTGCTGCTAATTCCACAAATTGAGACTCGGCAAACAGCACACATTAATGCATAATTATTTTAACATGTAGTTCAGTGTTGTCGCAAACTAGGAAATTTTCTTTTCTGAGTGAAGCTATTGTTCGTAGTTTTGTAACTGATGGCAGAAAAATTTCCGCAGGCCAGAAAATATATATCATAATTACAGATAGAAATACAGGAGAATAGCATATACCCAGAAGTTAAGATTTCATGGACACTTTATTTTCTAAAGAACACAAAGTATACTAATTTTATTATGTTTTATTTATTCACGGAAGAGTATATGTTTAGCTGTGTTAATATAATACAACAGGTTTCACAACCTCTGTGCCTTTACTATCGCTGTATAACGTCTAAACCAATGTATGCTCTCCATTGATATTTGACAAATACATACCTTGGCGTATGAATCATTGTCAAGGCATGCCACACATACCTCTCCATGTTACGTGAGATATTGAACAACACATCAGGAGTCACAGCCTCAATTTCCCGCCGATATTGCCAGTGGTATCCGAAAACCAAAATGCGCTATAAATTCCCTTTGACAGTCCTTTATCGACGAGGATTCCCAGTACATTCACACAATCAAAACGCTCTTTTCCATACAGTAACAATGCGCGTAATGTACTGTTCGTAACACAAGTCGCGATGATTGCAAGATGATTGCAAGATGATTGCTGATGATCCCGTGACACAGGGCAAACGGATACGTATCGCTAACTACCGGGACGTTCCGTAACCATACCTCTCATTCATCAAGACAAATCAATGTCAAATTTTGCTGAATTATGCCCATTAGTTTAACCATTGCAAGAGAACGTCAGTACTAAAGCGAGTGGAACATAATTGAAGTAAAAACGCAAACTGAAAAAAATCGACATTCGTTGGAACTAAAAGAAAAGTCCGTCACCGAACGTTTGTAACAACACGTCGACATTAACAAGTTTTTCATAGAATCTCATACTATTTCAGTGCCAATACATAATAGATTTATAACTTTAATACTGTCTTTAAGAATCTATTAAAAATAACGTAATCTTTTCCGACAAACTTTTATTTCCTGTACTGCTACAAAGTAGCCTATAACGAAAGTAGTTATGAGATCTCATGGTGTTCCAAAATAGTTAAATACACTCATTGCAATAAAACGTCGGGCGCCAAGAAATATTTTTTGAATTCTAACTTAATGTAACTAGTGTGATGATCCATGCCAAAGATAGAATTGACTACATTATTACTGCAACAGAAGTGTTCCGCCCACCTGCGATACAGAAGAGCACATCGTTACACCGACTCGGGCCTAAATACTGTACATTCTTCGAAAAGACAGCGTATGGAATCACACAAATGCTTTAGGCTATTCTGCTGTATATTTGTCCACTGATATTGGAAGATATGCTCTAAATCATAGACACTTTGACAAGGAAGAAGCTGATGTTCCATCTCGTCTCACAAATGCACAGTGAGCGAAAAGTTAGGTAAACGAGGAAGCCACAGAAATACTGAAACGTAATGTTAACATTCCTGGAATACCACAGATATGTGTGGTTGAGCCTTATCTAGTTAAAAACTGTATACTGGCACTTTGTCAGGAAAGTTACTGTATCTCATAGGATCGCACCACACAACGTACTGCTTTGCATGCAATGGCCGTTGTATCACGATAATATGTAATGGCTATCCAAATCATCACGATATTAGTAGAGGAAGTAAGCTGCTGCAAATAAGACAGGGACTGTAATACTTTTTCTTCGGTCTTCCAAACACTAGCAAGGTGGTCATCTGTTTCCTAAAAAAAGCATGATTCGTCGCTAAAGACAGCACGTCAACAGCCGTAACATTTCAAGATGTTCTCTGCTAACACAAATTCAAACTAGCGCGAGGAATTTGAGGTGAACTCGTAAAGATTGCCGGATTAGCAGATTTGCATGTTATAGGTTTCTAGAAATTATTCACATAGAAATGTGGTGCTCTAATGAAGATGCCGCATACCGCTGGGTGATGTAAACCACTGGATGATGTTATCTTTAAAGTTTAATGGCAATGGTGAGTTCATGTTATTATGATGGTGTGATATTGGACTCTGTCCATTACCGACCATGAGACTAAATAAAATTGCACACATACAGAACTAAGCAATACAAAGGTTTTGTCTTGCTGTATATGTGTGTGTGTATATATATGTGTGTATATATATGTGTGTGTGTGTGTGTATATATATGTGTGTGTGTATACATATATATCGCACCATCATAATAACATGAACTCACCATTGCCATTAAACTTTAAAGATAACATCATCCAGTGGTTTACATCACCCAGCGGTATGCGGCATCTTCATTAGAGGACCACATATCTATGTGAATAATTTCCATTTTCATAATACCCTCTAGACTTATATAAAGTTTTTCAGTTGTTTGAGCCAAACGCAAAAGATGCTTCGCTATTAAGCCTCCCACGAAAAGACACTATCTCGAAAATCTAAAGAATGATCCAAAATGCAAAGTTAATCCCTAAGTTCCTAATAGCATAATCCAAGGTGGCTAGTATTTTTTTAGAACCTTGAATCAAATGTAATTGGTAAATACAATTAAATATACAACGAAGGAAAAAAATAACTTATTTGCACCAGTTAATATTACATTTCAAATTACGGGCTAAACCAACAAAAAAATTCTGTGATCATCAGTTAAGCCTCCAGCAATCAATGAAATCGGCATCATTGTCTGATAATAGTTGGAAAATCCACTCTCCAAATCGTTACTTACTTAAACAATTGTAGCTTTTATCAGTATATTTGGTTACGTGCATAATATGTGATTCAACAAGACCAAAAATCTGTGACTTAAAGCTAGTGCGAAAAAGTAAGTCAAAAACGTGTACAATTTATGTTCCCACAATTGCTGCGAATGGACGTATGCTCTTCTGTAAAGCTGAACAATATATATATTTTTTATATTTTACAAACACGCTAGTTGGAACACTGAGTGTTCAGAATAATGTGTGTTTGGACAAATAACGGCAGCCATTGCAAATCCCGGTGCTGTTTAATTATTTAAAGGACAAAGCTGTAGTTGCCACGATTTTTTGCATGAAATCTTGTGGCGTGGATGAAAATATTTTTAACGGCGGATTATTAATCAGCGTGTCTAAATTACCAAACAAAAAAGCGAAACTGTGAGATTACCTTAAATCACGCCATTTTCAAGGAATACGGCTAAAAAAAACTGTACAAATTTAGAATAAAATTAAAACTTAAAAAAATAATCAGTTTCATTGTGATAGGTACCAACAGGAATACACTCTTTAGAGGAATTTATGGATGTGTTATATGTTATAAGTTCGATGACACTTTTTGTAGTCGATTCCAGGCGTACGGTTTTATATCCTGTACACTGAATATTTAATGACTATTGATGAGAAAAAAACCGCAGTCGAGCAATATCCATCTAGCGACCGAGTGCACACCATCATAAGCCGCATTATTGATTGACACATTCGACCATTCCAGGTGTGCCTCGGATCTGCTGCAACTTATTTCTAAAGGTCGGCTTTGCATTCTGCAACGTCCACGACGGGTCCTGCATATACACTTCAGGACATTAAAATCCCCACAGTCTCCTTCCTTACGTGAAACTTTATTATACAATCACAGGTTGATAGATGATAGCACTAATTAGTAGTTGTTAGTCTATCACGGGTAGATGGCGCGTTGTTTAGCATCCACAAAGTATGCGTTCAATATGGGGTAGAGCGACGCGACGAGGCTTTCCATCATAAAGGTGACGTGTAGTGTTCTGAGGCACATACCACCATGCTTCTTACTACTGCACACGAGCAGCTAGTGTTTGGGCAAGTGGTTGACGGTGATGCAAACGTCGCCCCATCATATCCCATACGGCCATACGTGTTTAGTAGGGGACAAATATGGAGACCTGGCAAGCTAAGGAATGCTGTCCATAACTTGTAGAGCCTGTTGGTTTATGGGAGCTGTATAAGAAATAGTTGGGTACACTGCGCAAAATTGGCAGAAAAAGTGGTTGCAGAACTTCATTGGCATAATGCTGTGCTGCCCCCTTGCCTTCAACAACGGGAGCTGTAACTAACTGATGGCACCCCATACCGTAACAACTTGTGTCCGGAATGTTCCGCGTTCACGAATCAGAGCAGGATCGTCGCGTCGCTCACTGCGGTGCCAAACCAACTGCGATCATCATCTGCATTAGGATCTAAGAGGGACTCATCGGGGAACTCTATGCGTCGCCAGTCCTCTGCCTAATGTTGACGTTCTCGGCATAATTGACGACGTGCCGCACGATGCCGAGGGGTCAAAGGTAAACGGCGCAGTGGACGCTGTGCCTGTGGGCCAGCGTCATCAGAACGGCGACGAATTGTTCTTGTCGAGACCGGTAAATGCTGTGCAGGTCGCACAGGCTGTAGGATCTCTCTGGATTGACGTCACGTTCTGCTACTGCACGTCAGCGGATACGACGATCTTCTCAATCTGTTGCGCGTCTGGCAGGACCATTATTTACTCCACATGATGTACGGCATGTACGTATCCACGCCTGCACACTTCGTGTGACAGCGGTGACTGCACGGCCAAGATGAATGGCTATACGACGAGCCGACCTTCCTGTTTCCTGCAATTCGACCATACAACCCTGTTCACATGGGCCTAGGTAGTGATTTCCTTCGCGAGCACGACGCCGTGGCATACTGATCTGCCTCTTAACACGCGGACATTTGCTTTTTTCAGCCAGTTTCATGTCCCTACTGGGCGCTGGCCACACGCGCTTCCTATATCGCGTGTTGCAGTGACGTATCTGCGACGTCGCTTTAACAATTTGCACTGCGCAATTGGCACTGTATGTGGTATTGATTTTATTGTAAATGGATTACATACTATCGGTCTAGCGATTTCCTTGTTCAGAAGTGTACGATGGCCTTGAGATGTCCCCACAGAGTCGCATCAGGGAGCGTGGAAACCACGCGATTGCAAGGAAAGTTCTCTTCCACCAAAGGTCTCGTCACTTTGTTCAAATGTGATGTTATTCCATCGTGCATGAGTTTACGGCGTGCCAAATATAACGAGGACGGCGTGCCAAATATAACGGGGCGTTCTCTAGTATTACCGTGGAATACTTTCGCAGAAATTTGCAGTTTGGCTGTCCTGTCAGGCGTCCAGGTAACTTAAGTAAGACCTGAATAACCTGTCGCCAACTTTTCTCATCTATACATTAATAGTAAATATTTGCTGGTGGCGTAACTGAGTAGTCTGTAGAGTTAAGACCTCCCATGATAAGTGCTGCCGGAATTAAAAAAAAACCGTCTATGTATCTTTATTTATAAAAGACACCGGTTCTAAACCACTTATATAAAAAGTACGACTGTTTGCCTCAGTGTACTAAACTCGTTTCGCGGTAGGAAGTAATATCAGCAGGAACGTGCATTATTTGGATGTGACACGAGAGAGGAATTTGCTTTCGCAAAAATTGTGTGAGCGGTTAGTGCTCCAAAACTTCTGTTAACACTGTCGACGATAACTGTCATCAGAGTGCTCATCAATGTGAGCGAGAGAACACGTTCCTCTAAAGCTTCAGTTCGCGTTGTATGGTGGTCGACCAGAGTGCCAATTTCATCTAGTGAATGAACCACGCTATCTCTCAGCTGCTGGTCTGTTATCTGGAGCATTTTTCTTCTGGGGATATTAATTCGGAAAGTGTTTCACATACACATCTCTATAACCGGATCGCAGTCGGCAAGTCCGTGCATTAAAATCCGTGTCAGCCATTTCGTTATTGGAATAACTCTCAATTATAACAATGCATTAAGAAGAAACGTAAAGGGACTGGCTTCAGTTACTAGTACTTAGCGTTTGACTTGTTGGATGTCGACAATGAAATGAGCCTGGTAGAACCAATGGTAGGTGTGTGCGTGTGTATTTACTACACTCTGTATACAAGGCTGCGCCGATTGCCAAAGCTTGGTGCAGTGTGACGGGTTGCGGAGTTTGTGAGCGAAAGATTCGGGTGGTGCTTAACATTTCGGGTCTTAGGGTGATTAGGGTTTCCGTTTACAAGATACAAATTCCATCACCTCAATGATCTACAGTTGTTTCAGTCGCAAGTTGCTAGTTTAAGTTCTGGAGTTCTCGAT
>NQII01002305.1:230260-253346 GCA_002778355.1 Clitarchus hookeri
GGAAATCCTGACGTTGGGAGTGTGATGGACACTGTAGTGCCGTGGTTGGTTTACTCGGAATGATCCTGTTTCCTTCCCCCGTCATCATTCCGCCACTTCTCCGCCATACCATCTAACTTCGTCCATTTTCCAGGCTGGTAGGAAAGACACATGTGTCCATACAGTAAAGCAGAATAAAACTGTACATAATCATTATGTTTTACCCCGTCTCTAGCTCTCACTGTCAAGGCGTTGGCGATGTTTATATTATTATATTACTTCTCAATGTTCTGTAATTATATTCTTGTATCGTAGTTCCTCTCAGCTTTTATTTCATGGAGTTAGTTTGTTTGCTTTTTGAGGGGCGAGGGGGAGCGCCTTCGGGAATATCCAAAATGAATGAGAGCAGATTGCTCGCGCCCTCGACACCAGCTGCCCCCTTCCCCACGCCTATCCCCTCCCTACATGTGTCCGATGCGACCTTTACGTCATATTGCACGACCCCGAAACACTTTTTTCTCTCTCTGCTGCGGCGGCCTCGCATTACCCTTCCTCCCTCCCACGGTGCGACCGCGAGCAGGCTCGACGCACACGCGGCCGTGCGTGTGCAACTGCACACCTGTTCGCACTGTCCACCCCACGTGACTGGGGCCTTCGGACAGGTGGAGGCTCCAGAGTGAAATACTCCACAGCACACCGTCCTGTCAAAGTTGAGAACTCCAGCAGTCACACTGTGGTCAGCCCGTGGTACTCCTTTCTTTTCATTAGACTTATCGAGTGTGGCCACATGACTCCAGAAAGGTACTTATAACTCGTCCTGTACTATATCACATAAATTTATTCACACTGAAATTCCACTTCGGCCACAAACGGTCTGACTAAGCAGTAGAACACCCCACCACCAGGCTGACGCCTTCAAAATAGCCCACGATACAAGCACAGCCTGGGAAAGAGATACCCCTTTCGGGAAAACAGGCATAGGGACCGACCATAAGTATCCCACTTTTGTTGTGCTCATCACTTATAGGTTATTTAGTGGTGCCACGAGCATGTAGTGGGTTTCCTTGAACTAGGAGGAGCTCTGAGACAAAGTCCGAGACCCATTAAGCAGCCACGTTTCCACATATCTCGGATACTAGAGCCGGCGATAGCTCCGACACGTCACAGAATAGCGGTTCTCATCCACAAACTTCAGCGACCCAACAGCGGCGCCGGGAGAGAAGCCGGACGAGGAACGCGCTTCCAAATGTCGGCGACGTCCCTACCAGCTTCAAGGGTCCCGCCTGCCTGAAGCTGCATTGCACGTTTGAGACCTCGAAACGCGTAAGCACCAAGGCCGACAGTTGCTCACTCGCCCCTTGCCTCATCGACTCTATGCGCAAAGCGCTCAACTTACGTGCAGTCTTTACGTCGGCGACCGACATCAACAGTGACCCCTATAAATATATGGTACGATAATACAGATGAAAGTATGATGCGTGACGAAACACAATTCTAAATTTCTGTAAGGGAAATTTATCAGATAAAACTAATTCTGAAAACATCCGTTTTAGCCATTTCACGCCCAAAAAATTATCGTTGGGAGTTGAAACGAGAACTTGAAACTTGTCTTTGGGCACGCGTGTTTAGACTCCACTGCAAATATTCAACAATTTTTTAACCACGTGTTTTCTAGTTAACCTCTGCAAAGCACTTCATACGCCAGCTAGGAGGAGTGCTTAATGAGCAGTATGCACAGAGGCAGGTATTGTCCGGGAGGGGATTATGTTTACCCGAAGGTCGGCATACGTTTGCCAGGTTAAGCATTACACCTGTTACAGACTGGTTCCCCGGACTTACCTCCACTATTATAGGCTTTTCATGGTAAAGTGAACACTATTTAAGGCCCTTCGCAGTTTAAATTTTCAGTCAATTTTTGTTTTTCCGTCACTTCGTATAAAAATTGTCATGTAACTAATAAATTCAGTGTATACATTTCACCCCTTTCGAAAGTTAGCATCTGAGGCTGCAATAAAAAAAATACATTTATTTGCTATTATTCATGTTGTGGGGGGAGCCCTTAAATAGTGTTCACTTTACCGTGAATGACATATACAGTAGACCACCCGGTTTTACATAGCGCCAAGATTTTCATCATTCATGCCGACCCCGCCTACAGGCGGGAACAACGTGCAATTTCCGATTTTCATCACCGCCTTAAAACATGCACACTTTGATTGGATTTTACGGGGTGTGGCAGGTGGTGAGCATACCTACCAGAGAGGAGCAAGTGAAATGCATGAACGCACAGTAGCTCTGTCCTGTGCTGTGTTGGTTGTAGGGCACACTCGATAACACGGCTGCCATTATGTGGTAAGGGGAAGGGGGGTGTCTGACGCGGCCTTTGTGGTGCGCTCGCGGACCTAATAGGTGGTTACAGCGTCAAGGATCGCGTTACGGGTTGATTGCACAGTCGTCGGCCTTCGTCGGCGGTCGTAGCACAGTGAAGGTGTACTTCGACCTAGGTTCCTCCCCGGAGTAATGCAGTGGGAACACACTGGGCCCGCCTTCGAGAAGGACCAGGGCACGATTCTACATTTTAGGGACTCGCCTACCTGGCGCTTAAGCTGCGTTGCATCACGTTTAAAATAAGTTTTTTTTACGAAACATTTAAATGTGACCCCAGATGATGACTGAATTCTACTTTAAAACTACCACGCACGCTATAGGCATTATTTTAAAGCCCTCTACTTAGCTAAAAACTATTTTTTTCAGAACGTATCTTAAAATATACTATCCGGACAGGAATGGAACTACGATGGGAGCCTGTATTGAAGTATGCTACAAACTTTCCGCCGATAAAACGATAAGGTCGCCGCTTAGAGTCAGCACACCGAGAACACTGCACGCCAGTTCAGAGCCCTAGCGGCGATGGCACACTTGATGCGCGTAGTAGTGTCGTCCTTATAGCTCCCACGCTTATCGGCCTCAGACGTGTAAACCAGCTACAAAGACGAGGTGAACCGATTTTATTCTTCAGCGTGTATCCCGTCGTTGAATCACCCACCGCCAATGCAACTGTCAAAATCGCATGTTCAACAGTCGTTAACTTGTTTGTTTACGTTTGGTTTCTTCAGTACACTGTCACTTTCAAAGGAATAAAATATGCTGACTGCAATCTATTCGCAGTTTCTTGACACTTTTTGAATCAACCCTTTGTAAAAATCACCTCTTGTATGACGTGCTTGGTTGTTTACTAAATGTGTAACTCATTACAAGCGTTTTATACTTGTTTTAACATAAAAATACCTTATTTTGGGTTAAATTGAACTTTTACGTATATTGTACCTATAAATTATAATATAAAATGTATAATTAATACTAATAAAAAAAGTGATAAAATTGGTGTGTTGATAATGCGTAGTAATAATGGTTCTTAAGGTAAAGATTATTATTCTGAGTGCGCACGAATTTAGTGCATCGTCCCTTTGATGTAATTTTATACGTATTCGGTTAAACTCTGTTTGCATGAGGCGGAAGAATATCCTGGACGTAGTACTTAAGCAGGGCTTCAGAAAAGTTGGGAGTAACCGTAAACGGACTATAATCCTAGTATACAGGCTGTCAGGCAATACGCGTATGCGGACTGCACTACACGAATCTGTAATCAAAACTTAGTAGGAAATATCCTTTGGTAAAAAGGCGCAAGGCCCTTAGTGTACGAGAAAAAGGACATTCAAATCGCTAAATGACTTATTTGACGTTTAGCACAGCATACAGCATCAGCATACAAAACGTCGAAACGTTATAACAGGTGTTCGAAATTTACTCTGCCCATAGCAATGCACCTTCCCGCACGTTGGATGCATGCAGCATGCACGCAGCTTGGCCGCCAGATGCACCCATGGCCATTGCCATGTCTCAGTACTCACTGCATGTGAACTCCATGACATCTTTTGCACTACTCAGCTCGGCTCGTTCCCTTGCCTTATACTTTACGACCAACACATTAGTTGCACAATTGCCACATCACTTTCTAATAAAGAGTACCACGTGTTTACTACAATGGTTTTTGGACATTTAATATAATTTTCCTCGTAAACTAAGGGTATTGTGCATTTTTACCAAAAAGTATTTTCTACTTAGTTTTGATCACAGATTAATATGGTGCAGTCCGTTCCCGCGAATTACCTGACATCCTGTATTCTAAGGTTGCATTAAAACTAGGCCAGAGGAAGGGTACAAACATTTCAAAGCACTTCCATGAGCGGTGTTCTAACCGCAACTTTCTCGCTTAACGGTGCCCCAGGCTGAAATTTCAGTCAGTCTTGCGAACACTGGAGGCGATAAACTGACGTTCTAAGTTGTACAAATAACAGATAAATTCCGGCTAATATACTGTGTGTTAGTTTCGATATCAATTGGTTAAAACTCAATAATATGCCATGTTTACATATATTCCTGAGTTGGCTTAAAGTAGATGATGAGAATCCGAATGATATGGGAACAAAAGTGAGCTCCGGAACACTAATTAACCGAATAGATTCTCTTAATTTGCGAAACATGTCTATTTTTCCATGATACTAGTGAAAATCTCTAGCCTTTTTAAAGCTACCAACTTTAGTAACACAGCGGTAACACATAGTTGCCTTGAAAGTAGTTTAACTCTGCCCTGTCTAAACTTCGCCTTCCCCTTTCGACGCGAAACAATATCAGCGCTCTCGCAACGTTATGTAATTAGAAACTTTACTTCAACTCTTCAGGAGACGTGCAAAGCCGCTGATGTTTTATTTATCCAGCCAGCACATCCCCTACGGTGAGCAAACTTTTACCTCCGAAGGGTGGCGTATTTCCTCGTTTTCTCAGAAGCTAGGCGTGGTATCGAATAATCGGAAAACATGGTGTTTCGAATGCGTGGAGTGAAAATACCGGTCGAAAAGTAGCTTTCAAACCTTACTTTGTCATAGTTTGAAGGCCACCATTTTGTAAACGTGTTGGCTTATGTTACTGGTTGTTGAATTAAAACGGTGCGTTTTCAAAATAATTTTCAAACTATAGGAAATTTTCAGAACAAACACATTACAAACAAATACCTGATGGTCCTTACTTCTGGAGCTACAAGCAAATTTTCCTTAGTTGTTGACGAAGTCAGCGAATACGGCAATGATTGGATTGTCTATATAAATGAAAACGATATTATCTCCCCAGTAATGAAATAGTATAGAAAAAACACGTTTATTCCAAAACTATTGAATGTGTAAAGATGTTGTTCGATAACCTTCTTTTGTTTAAATAGATTATGCTTCTATAAACTAGAAAATTCGGACACTGGCTACTTAATAACGTGATGTGTGAGAATACAGTTCTGTCGATTCGGCGACTATTCTTTTTCGCCCTCTGCGCATATTCGCAAGTTGATTGTCCGACGCATTTCGAAACTCTTTGAAATGTGGCGTGTCACCGCACATTTGTTAATGTTTTATTGAAACCACGTCCACAGCTAATATGCCAGACAATACTTGTCAGATTTTGATACTGAAGTGTTGTTTTGTGTGTTAATTTTGCTGATGTTTCCTAGTTACATTTATGCTGTTTTTTTTTTTTTTTTTTTTTTTTTTTTTTTTTTTTTTTTTTTTTCGTTGTCTGACCGGATAATTGTAATTTTTTGATCATTTTAATTTGTCTATAAATTTTGACTTACTGCAGCGTGTGTTTAGCTCGTGGTTTTGCTGTTTTCGTTGTTTCTGTGTAGCGCTTTATCTTATTTGATCGGTGTCTCTTGTTCCATATATGTGCTTATTTATATTGTCTTATTTTTATTGCATTTGTGTTTATCATCCATATATTGGTTACTTTTTTCGTAGTCGTTGTAGGCAATGGAAGTTCAATCAAAATTCGAATTTAATACTTGTCAGAACTTGTCCCTTGGGACGCACGGAAGTTTCGGACCACGGTCACGCTGGCAGAGGACTCGTCTCGGTATACTAGCATGGGACTGGCAAAGAGTAGTCACTCGTGCCAACCTGGGGAATATATAGTGAACTCGAAATCCGTTTGTATACAACCTTTCGAAACAACGATGCCTGCGAAAGAGGCCACAGGCATGTTTACAAAACTAAAGAACCATAACATCGAACCCGAAAGGAATGTGCAAATTTGAACAACAAAACGCATAGATCTCCAAGAAGTATGGGTCCAGCAGACACAACAACATTCCTTAAAAATGTCAACAATCTATAAGAAGACCACGCCTCGAATGCACATCAGGAGCCAATGAGAAATGTGTTAAAGCACCCACGTGGTGGGGCGCGAAGAGAGTACTTGGCTCCAAGGCAGATGATTTCGCCAGTCGACGAGAGACCAGGCACTGGGGAAGCGGTCAGACCAGGAGCCGAGGGCGTCCTTCCTTCTGGGCGGCGGGTCTTAGGTGCATGACCGTGTGAGTTCCTTTCTACATATTGGTTCATTCATTTATTTGAACTTTCCCTTCCTCCCGTCCTTTGATCCTTCCAACAATAGGGTAATATTAATGAAGTAATGAAGAAAATCAAGAAAGACACTTTTCAAAAAACTAAATGGCCGACAACTCTGTCTCTAAAACATTATTTCATACTGTTACAGGTGCTCTGAAATGTACAGAAATGTTATTTTTCTCTTTCAATTTCATCCAACTTTCTCATGAATTTCCACAATGCTATTAACATGTTAAAAGCAGCCACCTAAGGCAGTATTCGATAAGTGACTGCAGTATTGTGAACCAGAAACACTCATTACCAACAACTTACTATCTCTTTCGATTTTCATTTAAAGTTATGCTTTTCATGGGAAAAACTAATGTACAGCATGTTTTATAATAGAGTTAACATGTTTTGTGCAATTATATGCACTTTTTGGATTTTTTCCAAATTTTCGCTTTTCTTGTACAAATGTCATTGTTTTTGTGAATGTAGCACGCCAAATAGCTTAATTTTATATTAATTACCTTTATTTTCATGAATCAACAGTCGTAATGTGTTTATGTATATAGCAGGGCACTTAGGTTACGTTAGCATAGGTTACATTATAGTGTTTCATACAAAATATTGGGTTGTGTAACCATACTAAAATGTATTATCTTTTGACAATTGAAATACATTACTAGAATAATAAAATGCTCTTTTAATACACACTATTAAAACACTCATATCAATCATTCAACATATTTGACTCAACCTAGCCACACATGTTTGGTTAACAACTCACACTATTTACACGCATAAACATTTGGCATGTCTACACAACAAATGATGCTTAGCTGCAAGCTTGAGGGCTGTCTGGATAGGTTGACCACAGCAAGTGACTGTCTCCACCTAACATGACAATGCGCACGCCACGCGAGAGGCCGTCGGTGCGCCTAAACCACACACTCTACCAGTAGAAGGTCGAGTTTTCCTTCAATCACGTTCCTCAGCAACACATTTCACCCCACACGTACCTCGCGCCACTGTCAAAAGAGGGCTGCGTGTACGCTTCGTTAAGTCTNCACACTCTACCAGTAGAAGGTCGAGTTTTCCTTCAATCACGTTCCTCAGCAACACATTTCACCCCACACGTACCTCACGCCACTGTCAAAAGAGGGCTGCGTGTACGCTTCGTTAAGTCTCTCTCTCTCTCTCTCTCTTTCTTTCTCTCTTTCTCTTTATCACGCCCCGGGTTTTTATCTCCACCCCCTTCCCCTCGCACAACACCCAAAAAATCCCAAGAGCGGAAAACCAACTCCCTGCCTCCTCGGTATTTTATTTTTTATACTTTCCTCCACTGTATACCGTCCGCTGTTTCCACGACTGCAAAACAAGGATATGAATTTTTAATGGTGAGATTTTAAAGCCCGCCGCCATTCCTTACGGTTTACAGCTCGCTTGGCTCTGTCTTCTTCCAAATGAAACTCGATTCTCTTGCCCATTCACTATACCTTCTACCTATTCACGCCACGTTACGACGTAATCCCAGATTACTTCTTGCTTGCGTTCCCTTTCCATCTATCTGGGCTGGCATCGCGTCTGCGAGTTTGGCACTCCAGCTAAATTCTATGGGCTTCGCTAACATTCCCTTTGCTTAAAGCCAAAATACTAACATATATTTATTTGACTTGTGAGCTATTTGAACCAAATGACATCGAAACCAACATACCGTCCGTTTGCAACAATTTAACTCTCTTATTTTTTATGACTTAGAACGTCAGCTTATCGCCTCTAGTGTTCGCAAGATTGACGGAAATCTCAGCCAAGTTTGCCGTAAGTTATAATTGTGCGAACGGTAAGGACGACATAGGCAAGCGCCTCGGAGGTCTCGTTACCTTTATGTACAACTGATGTTCGGCGTTATTATAGTCCGCTCGCCTCAAGGCCGCTTTAAGCAATGCCCCTTCCATTTTATAGCGTAATAACGACAATAACGGTGAGCTGCAGGGCAAATACACTGTTTTTAAATTTGTAAACTAGAATTTTCCGTAAATAAAAATTCACGTAAAACACCCGTTACATTTTTTTTTCTCTCTCTCGAAAACAAACTAGCATTCGGACTCTGAAAAGTTTCTTGAGTGCTCAGAACAATTAAACATTTTTTTTAAATAAGAAGTTTTTATTGAAGTTCTGTATGTCATTTGGCGCCCTAGGAATAAGGCAGCCTTAAAACGGATGTCTTTAACAAAACACGAATGAACATTAAGTAGTTGTATGAAAACTTGCAAAATATATAAACAAATGCAAACATGCATTTTCTAGGTTGAACGACGAGCAAGTCAGACACCGGAGATGTGTTAGAGAAGGAAGATACCAACAAATGTTGTAAATGCGAGCGTTGCCGAAATCGCCAAGCATAATACACGCACCGTCTAACAAGAGTTCTTGTTTGATACGCCAATCTTCGTTTATACTCCATTCACGGTTACTTCCAACTTTTCTGAAGCCCTGCTAAAGTTCTACTTTCAGGCTACTCCTTCACCCTATGCAAACGAAGCTTAACCAAGTAAGTCTAGAATACTACACCAGGGGGACATCGCGCCAATTTTGTGAGCAGTTAGTTTAATAATATTTTGCATGAAAACTATTTCGCTTCAGGCATTACCGACACACCTATTTGCTCCCTCGTTTTATTCATAGCAATTAAAAATGAAATATTTTTATGTATAGATAAAATTCAAGTGATAGTCCAATTTACACAAAAATAAGATACTTTTATGTTAATAGAATAGTAAAACGCTTCTGGTACACGATACATTTAGGAAAGAACGAAACACGTCATATATAGTGTGATTATTCAAAGGCTCGATTAAAAGTGTGAAAATACTGCGAATAGACTATACTGAACTTACTAAATGTAACCACAGAGAACGCCAAGAACTTTTTCCACCGCCGTGCGCACAGTGTGAACTAGTTTCAAGATGGCGCTGGCTAGTAATAAGAGCGTTGTGTTCGAGGACTCGCCGACAAACATAATTTCCCTTTTTATAGCAGCTGCTAATGAATGTGTCTCGATACTTCTGGCCATCGAAAACAATTCCAGCCACCAAGAATTTCATTTCTTTGATTTACAAACTGTTCAACTGCGATAAATAGTACGCTGAAAAGAATATTTACATACTCTTTTTTTTTTTCCTGTATGAATTATTTTATATCACACTATTTTCATAATCAGGCTTCTTATTGGCGATGTTTAGGATTTTTGCGTGTTTACAATTAATGGCTTGTGTAATTTCTGGTGTGAATTTTTTTTATGAATTTACCCATTATTTTCTTTATTTAATAATAAATAAAACACATTTTATAGGTTAAGTTAGAGTAAATATTGTGAAAGAGAGAAGGGAGAAAACAAGGTACTCTTTGCCGGAATAATCACAGGCCGTCATTAGGTATAGACGCATTGAACGGTTGCTTTGAGAACAAGGGAACGGAATATTTACCTCGCCAGAATGATCAATAGCTGGGATTACCATACAATCGTAAATGAATATTCAATAAATCGACAGGAAAATATCTGCTAGTTTCTCCTGTGAAAATATTTCTAATTTTGAGGATCAAATTGGTTTATTTTAACGTAAATGTTGTATAAATGTTTTCCAGTAATTTTGTTACTTTTGTACAAAAAAAATTACAATGGCTATAAATTGGAAAGGGTATATTAACGTCCCCCGGTGTCATGCCTAAATGCTTATCAGGGGACGGCCTATAAAACTAACTCATAACTCAAACTAACATCCATGCCTTACCTAGGATTCGAACCCAGAACCTCCCGCACTCCAGAACGGGAAGTCGGTTATAATGGCTATGAAATAAGTTTTATAGCGACCCTTTAAATTACGGGCAGCAGTTGGTTCCCCTTTCCTTTCCTCATCACTTCTGCAGAAGTCGAAAATTGGTTAAACAAGCATAACTAATCATTATTTTAAATATATCATACACCTAGCTGATCCTCTGAAAACTTGTGACTGTAGCTCTTTAGAAATAGCCTACAACGGAATCGTTCGCGCTTAGAAAACTGCAACAAAGGGTACATTTTTCCTGTTTCTTCACTATAAAGTTGATATTCTCGTACAAAACCGTAAAAAAGCAATATTTCCTCGTACGTCGTGCACAAGACAAAAGTTCTCGAGCTAGACGGATCACCTGCAAATTGGCCTGAACAGTATGGCAACGTGTTTTAAGTTTCGACATAAGCTAGGCGACGACGTGATTATCAAATTATGTTTTCTGACTTGTCATAATCGACATTAATATCGCGCGGTTGATACTGTCTCCCCTTAAACAACCATCTAGCGACTTATCTGCCGAGGTTGCTACAATTTTACCTTCGTACCACAATTGTACCACAATGCCCCATGTTAGAATCTGGAGTAGAACCACTGATATGCGTGTGCCGTTTTTATATCAATGTTTAGGTTCGTTAAAGTTTTAATTCTACCCACCTTTTCCTTTCTCCCAAAGTAAATAACCGACATAAAATCGGGGCTGCAGTAAGACCAATAGAATGAAAATAATATAAACAACCTGGTAAATGACAAATTATTTGCATAGTATTTTATTACCACACTGACATTAAGGCAACTAATAAGCCCGCCTGTCCTGTAGGAATACGTTGCGAAGGTACCTCCAGGCTCGTCTTTGAACACAAGACTTAAACTGGCACCGAAACATATTTTAACTGAAGTAAAGCCATGAATCGAAATAACACAAACAATTCGGGAGTTGACGTTCAATATCCACATCTGAATTTGAGTACAATTAAACTCTTGCCAACGTGTCGTTGTTCCAGAAGGATAACATACAATTCTTTAAATCGCACAGTCCTATCTCTATGGTTTGCATTGCATCCACCAGGCAGGTAGGTGAGCCTTAACAGTGGCATAAATAAGTGTCAGCTACGCGGACTCTTTAGCAATGTCGGATGGTGGCGAGTTTGCGGTGCAAACAAGAAAGTCGGTTATAAATATATGTTTCTGCCTACTTACGCCCATCGCAGGTTTTAAGTCGAGGCACTTTGATTTGAGCCAACAAATCCAAGTTAATGAGGTCGTTCAATCGATCGAGTTACGAAGGCAACCTAATTTAGCCAGTAAAGTTCGGGAAGTAAAAAAAAATTTAACAATTTTTTTAGTGTTACCTTACCCAGCATTTAAATAATTTATGAGCAATATTTAATTTAAATTTTCTTACACGTAGTAACACGTTAATAGCGTCGTTCGCTCGCTCCTTCTTTACATCAGCGTCTGTGACTCATATTAGCAGATGGGATTGCTTTATTTATGTTTGGGGGGCCGCGGTGGTGTAGTGTTTAGACAGCTTGCCTCCCACCAAGGCGAACCGGGTTCGATTCCCAGCGGAGTCGCCTCCGGATTTTCGCATGTGGGAATCGTGCTGGACGATGCCGCTGGTTTCCTCGGGGATCTCCCGTTTCCCCCACCCTTTCATCCCGACGTTTCTCCATACTCATCTCGCTTCACCATCATCGGCTCTCAAGACCTCGGTGTTAAGAGCCGCCCAAATCTCTTCACTCACTCACTCACTCTTTCTGTTTGGGGAATTGGTGGGGAGGTCGCGGGGTTGGACTGTTCGGTATTTCTAGTGCAACGTGACTTGTTCTCTGGCACCTGGTGATAAAACGACATTCTGATTGTAATTCTGAAAAGGTCAAAAAGTCACCTGGATCCAATATGGGCGGACAAGGTGGCTGACAGAGCCAAGATGGCTGATGGTTAGGTCTGACTCCGGACCCTGGGCCCCAGGTATCTGTTTGGTATACCCTATGCCTATAATACCAATATGGCTGCCACTGCTTTACCCTCGAAAACAATCCCCCCATATATGTTCGATGGATCGAAAATTGCCTTTCGGGGATCGTTTTTGCAACTAGGAGGAGGGGGGTCAGTGCTTTTTTGTGCGAAAAACAAGAACTTTTTAGGGAAAAAAGGAAAATTTTAAAGGTAAAATGGCCGCCGGGGGTCTGGAATGACAGAAAATGAACAGCTCCGATGCTCTGAGACCCCAGCCCCTTGGCCCAAAACATACTATATTCTACTACTGACATTTTTAACATTTACTGTAAAAAACATGTCCCATACATCAATAAGCTTACAATATTGTAGCTGCCTGCTTGTTTCTGGCGACAGTCGGTGTGTCATTCCATGCAGGAAGTGTTAGTATTACCTACGCGCCTGAACTATATGGCTGCCGCCGAAAGATTTGTGTGTGTCTTACACGTAAACGGTGAGTCCTGGGCAGTTGCAATTAGAGGACATTTTTTGTTAATTAGGTCATACTGCTGGGTAGACCACTATCAAACGTTCATTATTCCTGACGGTAACAAAGTTGTATGCAATAAGAGGGTGGCTAACCCGTTTATTTTCATTACGGGGGGAGGGGAGGAGTATCATTGAGAGTTTACTCTTAGGTTGAAGATCCCGATAACACAAAACAATTTCCGGAGATCTGTAAATTAATTTTACTTCGTTTCCGATGTTTTGCAAAAATACAGTTTAAAATCTCAATTTTCAAAGCGTCGTATGTCTCTTACTATTCAGCTTAGGCAGAAAGTGTCATGTATATTTTCGATTTGATTTTGCATAAGGAATCACTTCACGACATCTCCCGGTTGAATTCCGCCTCATCTTGTATAGTGCAGGACTTACTGGTGATAAAGTTAAGTGAATACGTTTATTATGACAAATGTACGAGTATTATGACAAATGTACGAGTATTATGACAAATGTACGAGTATTTTGACAAGTAGTGGCGTAAAGAAGTAAGTAAGATAGTTTAAGATAATTTTTAAATTAATAATACGAATTTAATTAATTATGCTTTTATTTCTGAGGCCATTAAAAAACAACTCGTATATCAAAACCCCATAACAGCATTGAAATACTTCCGTCAGTCCAAAGAAAAAGGGCTGCCAACGGAATCGATACAAACGTGCGACAATTAACGTATGTTTGCATTTCATACGGTAGGTAACCTTTCTAATGACTTCCTATTACGCAAACGTAGAATTTGAGTTTATTTATTTTCTTTATTACAATCAATATTGCAAGTACATTAAATGCAGAACACATTATGAATTATAGCAGAAACTACCAAATTTTTCAGAAGTATACAGTTTCAGTTGTAAAAAAAATTCACTAATATAAAGTTTTATAAGTACTTTACTTAGAAGTACTTTTCTTGTCAATATTTAGGATCATTTCTCTTTTAGATGGTTTAGAAAATCCATTGCACAAAAAATAACCTTCATCAAGTAGGGAAATCAGGATTATTACTTTTCTTATATATAATGTTAATATGTAATAATTTCTAAAAATATTGATAGTTACTATTTTTTATAAATATTCTTAACACTTTCAGCCATAATGTCGTACATATTAGGTCTTACAGGAAGTGGATTTGATACTTTACACTGTGCACGGCAGCAAACAACAGTGCAAAAGAGAAGTCCATCACATATGACAGACATCATTCGCTACATTCCAAAGTCTCCTAAACAGACAATAACAACAAATATAAACACATTTATATCAGTCTAAATGTATTAAATAACATTGTGACAATACTAATACAGTTCCGAGCAATTATATTGTTCATTGTAACTCCTATAATTCTGCATTTTAGCTTTATGTTACTGAAAGGGTTACCTACATGCTATAATTTATGAAAATCTCTACAAAATTTCCTTATGGTCCATTCTGGGTTACTTCCAACTATTCTGAAACACTGCTTAAGTTCCACTTTCAGGATATTCATATGCAAACAAAACTTAACCGCGTCTATAAAATTGCACCAAAGGGCCTACGTGCCGCATTCGTGCACACTTAGTGTAATACCATTTAGCATAAGAACTATTTGTTACTAGGCATTACTACCACACCTAATTTTCTCTTTACTTTTGTTCGAATTAATTATAAACGAAATATCATAATTTATACATAAAATGTAAGTAAAAGTTCAATTTAACCAAAAATAAGGTACTTTTATGTTAGCACAAATACAAACACTTGTGATACAAATACAAACACTTGTGATACAAGGCATAGTTAGGAAACAACAAAACACGCCATACATGGGATGATTTTTCAAAAGTTCGTTTCAAAAAGTGTGAAGAAACCGTGAATTGACTATACGCAGAAGAAAAGTAGTTATTTTGATTGCCCTACTTGACACAGGTTTTTTTGCACGTGTATTCAAGGCAAAACTTCTCCTAAATGTTGACGAGAAAAGTATACATATTTTATAGTCTTTTACTTAAAAGATATTAAATATAGCAAAATATTTTACAGTATTATAAAATGCAAATATTCTTCTCTCAGATCAGACTAAAATCGAATTTTTTAGTTAATTTTGGCAGTTTCTATAATCGTAAATTATATGTTATATGTATTTATGTGAAAATGGCTTCAGTGATATTTGGCAGGTTAGTAGGTAGGTAGGGCTTAACGTCTCGTTGGCAGCGAGGTCATTAGAGATGGGGCAAGTTGCTCAGAGAAGCAACTCCCATAGCAAGTGGATAAGTCGATAAATGGAATAAATTCTTCTTGTGTGAAGGAACAGTATTTAGGTCCTTCACTTCCGAGGTGCATATACATGAAACTGGTCATTCCCAAAAGTCCTTCCGTTTTCCAATGTCGTGATGCTTTAAGTTTACGTTAAAGATTGTCTTTTAAATTTCAAAATGTGATATGGGGGGAAACGAGCTGTTTCAGTTCTTCCGTAACTTGTGGTAGTCCTGTTTTTTTTTAAATTTCATTCCTCTAAATGAGAAACCAGTAAATTATTGGCGCATGTCGCCAGTTCTCTTCGTGAAGTTTTCAAGTGAAGAGTGAGTGAAGAGATATTGACGCCTCTGAACGTTCGAGGTCTTGAGAGACATTTTTGAAGTGATTTGCTGAATTTTTAAATGCAAAACAGAAGCGGGTGTTTAGTTAGTAACGTAGTTCAATTAAAAGCATTAGTCCAGCCAACCTTTAAATTACGCATAAAGCACTGACCTCCATATTACTGCATCTGATAAACGATCGATGTAGATGTTCTCGTTTAGATATGCGCTCAACCCGGGTCGTCTGCTGGTGTCATTTTTCATTCATTCAGAAACGCAATTTACAATGCAGAACCCAAATACTATTTTTATAATTTCCTCTGAGCATATAAAATTCTACATCCCGCAATTAATGTTTTAAAACAAGTTCCCTCAGGGGAACGCATTTTCTCGTGCGTGAAAGCGAGAGTTTAGCGATTGTTGGTACATTTCCGAATTAATCGGCGGTACTGTTGCAGCAAATCCTAATAATTGCCAAAACTGAAATAGTTTTCATTGTTCCACTTTCGTTTTTTCCAATATTACGAGGAATTATTTGCACGCTGTTATGAAATTCAATTATACATATTGCAAATACAGGTTTATATGAACATTCATCAAACACTTAACTCCAATTTCATTGCGAAAACCGAAAGTTTCTGGTCTTATTTTAGCATGCAAGTCTGAACTTGTAGTGCACGTGCTCAATGCCACGCGACATATCTGGCGTCCCCCCCCCCGCATAACCTTTGTTATTTGTCACACATCTACTGGTTGACGTTGGTGCGTCTATTCAGAATGCGCTTTCCCAATTCAACATGATTTGGTCACTGCTTATAAAACATACATATTGTAAGCTGCATTGAANTATATATATAGGGACCTACATATTCACTTTTGAACACTGCCTGCTCTGTTTGTTGTTAGCATACTTCATACTTACTCAATTGCTCTTCACATACTGAGTTTTTTACTAAATGTTTTGACACTACACGATTTCAGAAAAAAAGGGGTTGCCACCCTGTGTTTTGTTGCGATTCAGCATCCCTATTTTCCTGATGTAGGGTGATGATATTACCCACAACATTTTCATAGGTGTAAGATCTCCGGTCTACCAAACACTATTCGCCGATTTGTTGCTTAATTGCAACTAGTTCCTGATATTTGTAACGAAAGTAGTATAAAAAATTCTATTTTTGGGGGCAAATAGCTTCCTTAATAATAACTTATGGGGAAAATGGCACATGCGTTTCCGTCTTATATTTTCGTGAGGAATCACTTTCCGGAGTTTGTCGGTGATTTTTAGTTACACGTTGTATATGAACAACGGGTCGCTCCATTTGACAATTGTTTTCTGGGTGTTTCGTTTTCTCTGCCCGGCAGATCGTGATCTCTTCAAACTAGGCGTACACACTCGTGTACCTATATATCGCACATTAATGCAATATTTATCCGGGACTGTACACTGCGAGATTTAGTTCCCAGTAATTTTTCCCAAGGGTAACCAATAGTAAACCGTGCTAATGCTCTAGTTCATGACTGGTTCGTATCACTATCGCCGAAATCAAAGTCGAGAGCTCACTGATTGTAATAATGAAAAAAAGTTCTCATTTCACTTCACGCTCAAACAAAAACAATTCTTATTATTTGCAACACCTGAAATCATAAATTAAACTGGGTCTAAAGAAGTGGATCACTTTCCTTCGAATAGCATGCATTGTTTAATATTTCACAACATAATTAAATTTATTTGCATTGCAAAGTTTTTAGTTAGGACACAAAGCGCTATCAAAAGAGTAGACTAATAAATGAGAAGAATTAAGCGGTTTAAGAGCGATACCTGAGGCTGAACTCAAACCTGCAACTTTCAGCGTAGCAGAAGACGCGTGTGATAAGCAAGGCACCTCTGAGGTCGGTGGCATTCCGTGGTATTTCCCTGACTTTTTCCTGATTGATGGAAGACCTTGACATTTCCCGAGGTTTACGGGTGAGCGAACTTAGTAATTGTGTCATTCCCCTTATAGCGCTCCGAGGTTCTATAAATAAAAAAAAAAACAAAAAAAAAATATAAATATATCAGCTGCAGACGCCTCCTGGAGTGAGGTATCACACCTTCGAATTCTCAGTAAGAAGTTGCTCATTTGTTGGAATTCTCCAATGCCAAAGCTAATAACTATTAAATAAATCAAGGGTGAAAATGTGCACGCAAAATATGTTTAAACAAAAAAATTGTAATTTAAAATTAAATAATAAAAACAAATTTATTTTATGGCATGTTTACTTTTTCAATATATCTTACCAGTTTCTCTTTCAGGTTTCAGTGACAAGTTTCCCATTGACAGTGACTCAGACAGTACCGTCACGACGAACACTAAGTGACACTGGTGCTTTACCTGGTTCTCGAACCCGGAACCCCTCGCACCGTAAGTCGACACACAACCAACTGCGCCACGGAGGTCGGCACCTCATTCGGTATATTTATAGTCTGTATCAGAAAAGTATCCCACGTATTTTGAAGAAAGCAAATTCCAAGCTGCAGACGGCAATGACTCATAACAGATTTGGAAGGCTTATTCTAGCTACAGCTCCGAATATTAAGTTACTTAATTTCCAAATCATGATGGTAAAATTATGATATCCATTCATTAAAAAGCGTTAGTAAAGGACATTTGTTTTATACTGAGACCGTAAAAAACGGCAAACTTTCTAAACTGTAACACATATTTTTTTATCTATATAGAGTACGGAAAATTTACCACGCCTTGGGTTGCAAATAAAGAAATTTTAAGCGTCGAAAATTAACTATGCATTGGAATCTTACAGAAAAAAAATAGGGAAAAAATTACTAGTCGCGCTTTCTCAATACGCGTATACAATAATGTAATAAATCTGCGAACAGTTTCATAGAGTTTAGGTTGCCGTTCCAAATACCGGAAGAACTACATATTTATACATATCTTTAGATGTACGGTTAGTTTAGTTTTTAAACCACTGTTGTATTAATTAGCCTTTGAGATAACAGCGGATGCGTTCTAAAAGGCACAGTGAAATTTAATATGCTTTAACTTATTGGGGCACAGCTGTTGTAGAAAACCACGAATTCCTGCATAATTTCACAATTCAATGCGTATCACTCACGCCATGACTTTGCTCAGTGTTTAGTAAATTGGTATTGCTACGATAGACCTTCGCTCGGAATACACGCAAGAAAATCGTAATGTAAATCTCACCCATAAAAAGGCACAAGATGATACGTCTGCCAACGTGCAGATTATTCTTTTTGCTTTCGTACGCCCGTGTTTCAGGCGAAGTACAGTTGTAATACAAACTGGTCTCAGCAGCTAATTCATGAATATTCAGCATGTCTCAATTCGCAACCATGGAGAACGACTGGTATTCAGCACACAAAAGTGGATAGTGCAAGTGTTTGTAAATTTATTCAGAACAGGTGAATTCTGCGACACCGTACTTTGTAGTATGGTAATATGAATAACCCAGCTAGCTAACAAACCCCAACTCTATAGAGCCAATCATCAATATACAGCACATTATCCATAGGAATTTGGCTGTACTCGTTGCTCGCTTGTCTTTGGTTGACTTCAAAGCCCTGGTTGCCTGACACCGATGCTATTGTAAAAACAATTAATGCTTTTACGACTTAATTACAAGTATGGGCAGAACTTTATGTTGTGTAGGGAAATGTTGAAATGGACAACGCGAAATAAATAATTCGTGGTGGCAATATTTTTCTTTTCATTTACTACAAAACTCAACTATTTGTTATTGACTACAAAAAATCCAAATTATGTAGTCAGTAACAGTTCTGTCACAACAAAACAATTTTTCTGTCACGGCACAACTAAAAAGGTCCGTTTACGTAACCATAAATTATTTTTCCCGCGTAATAATTAGAAATATTTCTTTATTCATTTCTACATTATATCTGCCTAATTAATAAAGAGTATAACAAAAGTTGGTAAGGCTTAATAAGCGCTTTCCAGCTATTTGCAAAGGATTCACAGAAATTTGGTCTTGAATTATTTGATTTCCGAGAAAGTGAGTCATATATTCAGAGAAAGAACTCACTAAGACAAAAACCAAAAACCAACGAGAAATAATTATCTCATCTGCATATTCAGCTACATATAACCGACGTTATGAGCTGTTCACGGTAAACAAAGCACTTTTTAAATACCTGCTTAAGATCTGCGTGTATGAACAATGCGCATTCTTCCGCCATGTGTAAAATTAACACTGCCGTGGCCTGATTACTTCATTCAAACGTTGGCCAAGTGAAACTGTAAAATTATAAGAAAAGTAACTATTTAAAAAATCTGCAAATTCTTACACTTAAGACGTATTTAAAAAACAGTAAGTAAAAAAAATTTCAGTTTTCAAAAATGTTTACTTAAGACTATTTTTTCAACGTTAAGACATGGAACTACTTTTCCTACTTCCTTCCTAACTTTACTAGGCCCATGCCACTCAATGCGCTAGTTAAAATGTATGCAGGTAGGGACAGGGACTTTTTCAAAGGTTTATTATAAAAGTGCTCACTTTATCGTGAACAGCCTTTACTAATTTGGCTTGCAAGTGAGCGTTATGTTAGTACGAGCGTGTTTACGACGGCGCAGCTAGGAGTAAAGGAGAACGGAGAGGTTTGGGTGACTCTTAACAACGGGGTCTTACGAGCCGATGAGGGTCAAGCGAGGTGGATATAAAACAGCACCGGAATGCAAGGACGGGGGATCTGGAGATCCCCGAGAAAACCCGCCGACCAGTGGCATCGTCCAGCATGATTCCCACGTGCGAAAATCGGTGAGCGACCCCGCCGGAAATCGAACCCGATTCGCCTTGGTGGGAGACGAGCGTTCTAGCCACTACGCCAACCGCGGCCCCGGTGCCTTTAAAGCCAGGCCTTTAAAGTCGAAAAACAATAGACTCTTTCTGTATTTTAATGTCTATATAGTCCATTTACGGTCACTTCACACTTTTCTGAAGTCCTGCATAAGTTCTGCTTCCAGCATATTCCTCCGCCTCGTCAGAACTAGGCATAACTAAGTCTGGAAAATTACACCAAAGGACAACGCACCGCATTCGTGTGCACTCAGTTGTAATGATATGTTGCCTGAAAACTATTTCTTCCTATGCGTTATTAACACACGTGTTATCTCACTGTTTTGGTTCATATCACGCATTCATTAACAAAACATAATGTCTAGATAAAATATAAATACCATATCAATTTAACGAGAAAAAAGTTACTTTTATGGCCACAAGTATAAACCGCTTGTGATATATGGCATATTAAGGAAACAATTAAGCACGTCATACATGCGATGATTTTTCAAAGGTTTGACTAAAAAAGTGTGAAGGAATCGTGAGTAGTTAGAAATAGTACGTTCTGGCACACCGGCTGGGGGCGAGAGACTAACCGACCTCCATATTTGATGACATCACACAGAAACCTCCTGCGCTGTCCATTCCTCGCCAGCAGCAGTCATTTTGGATTTCCCTTATTTCCCTCCTGCTCCAACACTCCACCTCAGTACATCATGCTCTTGCATTCTATTTAGGGGGTTTTCTCATATACCTTCCAGTCTCTCTCGTCTCCAATGTTCTATACCTCGGTTTTTTCGCATATGCTTCCTGTTCTCCCTATCGCCTATCCTAGTTCTCCCATTCTCACTCTCTCTAGTTTCCATGTCCTCCCAGTCTCCTTCCTACCTATTTCGTCCATCCTATCGCTTGTCGTCACCCATGTCCTATCCCCTCTTCCATCTCCCACCCCTGGGTTTTCTTAGAGTCCTCCCAGTCTCCTTCCTACCTCCAATTTCCTATCCTCTCCCATCTCCTAAATCTGGGGTTTCTCAGAGTCCTCCCTGTCTCCTTCCTGACTCTCTTGTTCGTTCTACCCTTCTGGTTTTTTTCTCATATTCTTCCCACCCACTCTCTTGCTTCTCACGCCTTCCTCCATTACCACCACCAGTTGGCTGCCACAGGCAGCCATATATAATTCCCTACTCATGACCAGAGAGTGTTCAAGTGCTACAGGTCGGCTAAGAGTGCCGGTATCAGCATGGCCATTTTTGTGTGTGATGGTTTACCATGTGTGTAAAATATATTTATATAAAAAATACCGACAGTCTACCTAGTACAGTGGCCACAGTCCTGCACATTCATAATAATAACAAAACAAATAAACGTAAATTGTTCTAATAACTAGCATTAAGGATGTCAACGTAAGGCGAAACGAACTATACACCAAGTTTGTGTACGGCCAAGCCAGCATAGGGTGGAACACTGTATACACACTACCTCACAGAAACTTTCAAACAAACGCATGGTTTGTAACGACAAACAATAACGAAAAACTCTGTTATTGAAAAGTGATGTTTGGGTGAACAAAATCCTTGTACATATACGAAATACCAACCGAACGTATTAGTCCATTAACGGTTACTTCCAACTTTTCTGAAGTCCTGCTCAAATTCTACATCCAGGGTATTCCACCGCCTCATGTAAACAAAGCTTAACCGAGTCTAGAAAATTACACCAAAGGGCCAACGCACCAAATTCATGCGCACTCAGTGTAATCATATTTTGCATAAGAACTATTTCTTACTAGATATTATCAACACACCTGTATTCCCGCTGATTTTACTTACATAAATTATAAGTAAAATATTATAATTAATATATAAAATATAAGTAAACGTAATGTGTAACCAAAAATAAAGTACTTTTGTATTAACAGAGATATAAAACACTTGTGTTACATGACATATTTTGGAAAATAACCAAAAACGTCATCCATGGGGTGAATATTCAAATGCTAGATTAAAAAAGTGTGAAGAAACCGCGAACAGGCTATATAGAAATTTGAATCAAACACAGCATTTTTTTTAGAGCAATATTACGTTAAACCTAATTATTAAGTTGACGCAATTCTTACAATGAACTGGCACAATTCATATTAACATTTTATTTCAATGAACATAGACGTGTAAGAGAATGGTGAAGCTTTAAATTTATTTTATAAAACAAATTAAGGAGACTTTATAAAAAAAAATCTCTCTCTACCAGTATAAAGGTGTAAAGTTTCAAATATTGGTCTCTCTTTTCCCTTCAACAGTGAGGTAGGAGGTTTGAAACCCACCTCAGGTTCACTTTAAAACAACAAAATACGTAGCGAAAACCAAACTTCTGTGATAGAATCAGGATATTCCCTTAGTTTTCTACAGTTCTAGTTGCTGGGGAACAATACAGATATTGCTGAAGTTGTTATTTTCAAGCAACTGACGTAGTAATAGTAATAGAGTGCTAGGCTGTAGGAACTAGAGTGTACATAACTGCAGATACTACCTCAAAAATGGCAACAGGCAACTATCTTTCTTATTAATAAATTAAAAATATATATATACACTGAATAGCCAAAAAAAAACTGGTATATACGTGCGTATGCAAATAACAGAGGTATGGAACCAATCAGAGTAACGCGATGCGGTCGGCAGCTAGATCGGTTACTACTGCTACAATGGCCGGTTATCAATTTAAGTGAGTTTGAACGTTGTGTTATAGTCGGCGCACGAGAGATGGGACATAGCATCTCCGAGGTAGCGATAACATTTGGATGTTCACGTACGACCATTTCACGAGTGTACCGTGAATATCGGGAATCCGGTAAAACATCACATCTTCGACATCGTTGCGGCCGGAAAAAGATCGTGAAAGAACGGGACAAACGACGACTGACGAGAATCATTAAACGTGACAGACGTGCAACCCTTTCTCAAATTGGCGCAGATTG
>NQII01002305.1:253398-267621 GCA_002778355.1 Clitarchus hookeri
GGGGGGGGGGGGGGGGGCTACACGATATAAGGCAGGTGTACCAGTTTTTTTGGCTATTCAGTGTGTATGTATATATATACATATATATTATCAGTAACCTATCTGAGTTTTGTTTCTCTGTAAATAGCCTGTAATAGTTATGGGTACAAACATTTTCTTTTTAAAATAATATTTTTTCTCAGTGTATGATATTACGTTTATGTATGTAACGTTTTGTGATGTTTATAGAACGTAGTCCAGTCGTTATTATTCCGCCGGGTGTTAGGGGATAACCAACAAAACATATTTTGAAGTAGTTTTTTAATGTTATATGTTGTAAGGGAATTAATGCAGTATTAACAAAGTTGGTATAGTCTATTCGCGGTTTCTTCACACTTTTTTAATCAAACCTTGAAAAATCGTGTTTGGTTGTTTCCTAAATATGCTATGTGTCACAAGCGTTGTATACTTGCGTTAACATAAAAGTACCTCATTTTTCGTTAACCTGAACTTTTATTTATATTTTACCTATAAATTATAATATTCCATTTATAATAAATATTTAAAAAAAACGGAGAAAGAAAACAGATGTGTTGGTAATGCCTAGTAAGAAATAGTTCTTATAAAAAATATTATTGCAGTGAGTGCGCACGTATGCGCCGCGTCGTCCCTTGGCGTAATTTTCTAGACGCGGTTAAGCGTTGTTTGCACGAGGCGGAGGAATATCCTGGAAGTAGAACCTTAGCAGGGCCTCAGAAAAGTTGCAAGTAACCGCGAATGGACTATACATTCTTCACAGCTTCAATTGTGATAGACTGTAGTTAACGCCAATATCACCACGCCAAGCGCAGGGAATCGCGCGCTTTGCCTCCGCGACAAACGTCCCGTGAGATAATACACGCTCGTTGCCGGGGCCAGGTTTAGTGTGAACCGGAGCGTTCTGCGAGTGAAGCGGAATAATTCCGGCGTGGGACGGGAGAATTGTGCGCTTTGTGCGCGAAGCAGATCACGCCAGCGCAGCGCGCGGTGTTGAAATCACCCCGGGCACGGGCGCTTATCCGATCAGCGGCCAGACGCGATTAAATCAAAACTGCCGCAGCGTCATTTCGAGTCTTTATACGTGTCTGGTCGGCGATAACGACACACACCATTGGTCCGATGAACTAGCACTGCCTGGTGGCTGTACGCAGACGCGAACAAGCGCACGTACACCCCGTGGAATATAACAACGCCGCCTCACTGTAGGAAATTGGGGAAGCGTTTCACACTCATGATATTGCGATAGGCAACTTCTGACTGAATTCATTTTTTATGTTTGAATTGTAATGTGCATTTATTAATATAAAGTTTAGAGAAAAATAAATACAAAAAAAAAGTGAACATTATATACAACTTTCCTGATGTTCATGAGATAGTTAAAACACAATTAACGGGCAGATCGGGAACAACAACTGTAACAAACAAAATATGCCTGAAAAACGTGGATAAACTAGCCAAAACCCCAAAAGTGACAATAAACTAGTAGTGAAAACAATATATAACTTAAAGCCGTGGTCACCAAACCGTCGATCGCGAGCTACCGGTATCTCGTGGACATATTTTCAGTAACTCGCGAAATGTTAGCTCGGGAAATGTCATGTTGGCTACACTGCAGTAGCTCCTCAACTCTGTCCTCCCTGTCGTCATCGTTCTCAGTCTGCACTATATTCTTGTGTATTAGTGTTGGTCAGATGTACATTTTATGCTTTAAGTAAGGTGAAATTTGTAACAATGTCAAATACGAACAAGATACAGAAGACCTACCACTATCACAGTGAGTGGGAGGAGGATTATTTTTTTTTGTAGAGGTAAAGGAAAAATTTGTCTGTTGTGCAATGTGAGTGTAACCGTAGGGAAGAAAGAGAACACTTAACGACACTACAAAACTGTTCATGTGGCAGTTGACAAGTCTTTCCCTCCATATACGTCTGTGAAAAGAACGATTTCGTTAGTTAAAATATCAGTTACAGAGATAACAATCTTTTCAAAGCAGACGGACAAGAATAAAGCAGCAACCGCTGGCTTCATACCGTATCTCACAGATCATCGCTCACCACCTATTTTCAAACCTCGGAAGTAGCTCTGTCACGCGGAGTTTGTAGACCCCCAGGCTTAAAGTAAAGCAGAACTCGAAACACATAGGAGGCCGTGGTGGCCGAGCGGTTAGCCTGCTCGCCTCGCACCAAGGCCGGTTAGCCGGATTTTCGCAAGTGGGTTTCGTGCCAGACGATGCTGTTGGTCGGCGGGTTTTTCCCCTGTCATTTCATTTCATTCCGGCCGCTCCATACTCACCCCAATTACCTTCATCTGGTGGGGAGCCACGGTGGCTATTTTGGATGACGCACCAACACCTCCTGCTCTGTCATTCCTAGTCAGCAGCGTCCACCTTGTTTTCCCTCGTAATTTCTCTTTGTTCCCTATAGCTAACATCCTGCCCTATCATTCCACTTTGTATCTTCATGCTCTTGCATTGATTCTTTTACTTCATATCTTACATTCCGATTATTTTACTTCATGCTCTGGCATACAGATTTTCTTTCCTCGTGCTCTCTCATTCCTTCGTGTCTCTCTCTCTCTCTCTTTCTCTGCCACGCCCGTTCTCTCTCGTCTGCTCTATGCCTTGGTTTTCTCATATTCCTTCTGGTCTCCCTTATTATCTCTTGCCTTCCTGTCTCCCTCTTTCTTTTTATGTCCTATATCTTTAATTCCCGCGCCTGCCGCCAGTCGGCTGCTGCAGGCGGCCGTCTTTAATTCTCGCGCCCGCCACCAGTGTGTGCGAAGTTCTACCGTTCGCAGTTGTTTTGGAACTATAAAAATGCCGGAGGCGTGCGGGATCGTTCCGACGCCCCTTTGGTGGGCAGGCGAGCGTCTTGACCACAAGACTACTGCGACATCTAGGAAAGGAGGATGTTTAATGTCAAATACGTATATAGTTATTACTATCCCAACATTCGGAAAAAATTTTGGACAGGCCCCGACTTTATATATTAAAATTCGCCATTGCATGGTTAGGAAAATAAATTGAGTTAATACTCGCATCGGCCTACGCACTCTCCAGATAATAAACTTGTCATCGCGAAAGAAGAGGATGTTTGATGACGAATACACATAGAAAAAAACTGCCGGCACCGCGCGCGTGCCGCGTACACACTTTTTTATGTGTGTAAAAGGTACACATAAAAATTAATAGCACTTGTACTATGCATATTCCGGTCTGCGTGAGCCCTGGCAACTAATTAAAAACTACATTGGCATGTGGCATGCATGCATCCATACACACACAATTGCGCTGCGGCGCACATGCGCGGCGATCAGGTGCACGCGCACTTCTGTATATCCAACCTGTCTGCGCAAAGCCATCCGCGCGCGGTCCAAGACGTCACGTTGCACGCGCGCGGAAAACTTTTTTTTTTCTGTAACAACTAGTTGTAGGATAAAAACACTAATTACGCTTACACGACTTCGTCAGCAGCAGCGTGGTCGCTCTCTCACTCTCGCAAGGATGAAGAAGTTCGCAGCATCGCCCTCCCACTTGACCATCCCCATGGCATAACCGTGAGGACGGCTCCCGGGCTGGTGACCGGCGCAGTACACCACGCCAGCAAAGACACCACCCGGAATTTTCCTTATACGCAAACAAGTCTTGTACATGTATGCGTATAAAAACAATAAGTTACTGATAACTAATGAGCCTACTTTCCTCTACATGGATGCAAATAAATCTTAGTTAAGTTCTTGAAAGCTTAGACTAGGTAGTCGTTGACGTCTTATTGGTAGCAATATTATTATAGATTATAGATGAAACCAGAAACATGTGAAAAAGAACAAATACAATTAAAATTAAGCTATCTTACAATCAAACGCATACCATTCAGAAAATAAGTGACTTACATACTTAAAACATATAAATTAATATAGCCTACCATAGTACAATTTCTTCGCCAAATTTGAAAGAAATCGAATTATTGTTTCCCAAAATAAGACTATATCATTACATGTGGGGCTATCTTAAAAAATGGAGGAGAAATGAGGCTTTGAATACACAATGATTATGCATATAACTGATATCAGCATACAAAGTTAAGTTGAAATTTGTTTTGCAGTTTCGTAGATAAAAAATTTCGAGCTAAAATGTTTTGTATGGCCACCATTTTTTAAATACGTATATCTGACCTCTCAAAATTTATCAGTCTACTTAACCTGCCATAGCGGTAATTGTAAGCCAAATTTAGCAGAAATATGTTGTTTTTCGGAGATCACATAGTTTTATTTTGCCACGTGATACTATTTTACAACATGGTGGACAAAAGAGATTTTGTGTACACATTGGAATGTTCTAATATATACGGCCATCATACAAAGTTATATTGGAACATGGTTTCGACGATATAACATACAAAACTAAAATAACTATAAAGTCGCCATTTTGAAAACAAGTGTATGAAATACCTAAAACATATCAGTTAACATTGCCTACCACAGTATTACTTGTTTGCCGTATTTGGCAGGAATCAGACAATTGTTTCCCGAGATATGACATAAAAACTTTATTTATTCGTGTGCCACTATCTTACAAAATTGAGGACAAAAGAGACTCTTTGTAGACACATTTTATGTTTCATTTATATACTCCCAGAACACAAAGTTAAATTGGAATTGATTGCATGCCTTCGAAGATATAGCATAATATGCTAAAATAGCTAGATGGCTGCCATCTTGAAAATGAGTGTCTGACATACTTGAAAAACATATTTTACATATCAACTGTGGCATCACTACTTGATTGCCAAATTTGGTAGGAATGTCAATTGTTTCCCGAGAAAATACACAAAAGTTTGATTAAATCATGCTACCTTACAAAATGGCGGGGAAAAAGTGGTTATTGATTGGTTAAATTGTACTTATTATAGATACTGTTAGCGTACAAAATTTGGTTTAAATTGTCAAATTATATGACCGTAATACCAAATAAATCTAAAATATTTTTACATGCGCCATTTTGAAAATAAGTGTCTAATTAAGTTTACTTACATTTACCTGGCCAACCATAGTATTCCTTACGTTACAAATTTGGAGGAAATAGGTTGAGTAGTTTTCGAGATATAACGTAAAAGCTTTATTTTTTCTTGTGGTGCTATCTTTCAAAATGGCGGGCCAACAGTATGTACATTTGAATTTAATGCTTACAACTTGTGCTGTCAGCTTACAAAATTTGGTTAAAATCGTTTGAATGGTTTCTGAGACATGACATATCGCACTAAATTTTAAAATGGCCGTGGAGTGCCAATTCGTTGAGTCTTGTTCAAATTCCGCTACAGGACAAAACCTTCTGTACAGAAAGTAAAATACGCACATTACGAAAATGAAACAATATTGTCGTAACCTCATTGTATTAACCGCAAATATAGCAAGCGCTCTAACACGAATTGATATTGAGACAGGCGCGTTCGTCACTGTCATGTAAAATCCATATTTACAAAATACTCCATGTAAATGAGTAGTACGTGAGTGACTCGAATTAATGTGTTAATTTTTAGATTCGTGTTAAAATCTCACTACACGACAAAATATTTAAACGTTTTTAGTTTCTCTGTTACACACAGTGAAATACATTACGATAGTAAAGCCCTTTTTCTTAACCCTGTTTCTAAACCTGAAATACAAAACAATCTCACAAATACTCTAACATGACTAGAAACTAAGAAAGATACGTTCCTTTTTCTATATTAATCCTGTATTTACAACAATACTTTACGTAAAAGCGTGGTAGATTGTTGGATAAGGTGTTAAATTATCTAATTTTTTTTTTTCGAGTTCAAATCGCGCTACCGGATAATTTTTTAAAAATATTTTATAGTCATTTTTATACGCAGTGAAACACCCACATAACGAAAGTAAAACGTTTTTCTCGTCGCCCCTTTTTATTAATAGTAGATTTAAAAAAACTAATTTTGAATTTTATGGATACGTTCCGTGAATTCGCGGAGCTTTATGGGAAATTTACGGAGAGAACGTTATTGAGAAAAAAACGAAGAGTCCGTAATTTAACGCAGAGTATTACGACTGACCGCAAAACCCACGGTAAATGACCGGATCGCAAATTCCACAACCGCAAGTCCAACGCTACCCTCTCTCGTGAATTGGAGCGATGCAAATAACTGTCCGGTTGTTACAGGGTCGTCAGCAGTTTTTATTCCTTTCTGTCGTCGATCAATACAATACAGCATGAACTGGTAAACAGAGGAAGGGCGTCTGTTTATATAGTCTATTCGCGGTTTCTTCACGCTTTTCGAATCCAACCTTTGAAAATCACCCCATATTTTGCGTGTTTGGTTCTTTCCTAAATATGTCATCCGTCGCAAGCATTTTATACTTCTGATAACATAAAAGTATCTTATTTTTTGTTAAATTTAAATTTATTTATATTTCATCCTTAAATTACAATGTTTCAGTGCTAATTAATATGAATAAAAACAGTGAGAAAATAAGGTGAGTTGGCAATGCCTAGTAAGAAATAGTTCTCACACAAATTATAATTACACTGAGTGCGCACGAATGCGGTGCGTTGTACCTTTGGTGTAATTTTCTTGACTTGGTTAAGTTTTATTTACATGAGGCGGGGGATTATCCTGCGGGGCTTCAGAAAATATGGACGTAACCCTTGAATGGACTTTACATAACACGCATAGGAAGGTTATTTTTGGCCGGCACAGTACAGTGTGAGGCTCGATGATCAATGATCTTCCCTGTGAGATTCTTATTCGTAAATCGTGCGTGGTTCACATTGCTATAGCCGTACACGAATCATATGAGTTCGTTGCTTGTGATAAGGAAGTAAGTACAGTGTCGGTTTAAGCACAGCATAAATTAAAAAAAATTTCCTATTTGCATCACTTGGAGTCGTAAAATAAATTGGGTCAGAAAGTGTTGTTACGTTGTAAGGAGCAGTAACCCCCATAACGCCTCGCAAATGTAGTATAGCTTGAGTTAATTGATAGGCCTCCATCAGGCAGATGAAAACGTCTGAATGTATCATCCATGGCGACAGCTAGCAGCCCACATGTGGCGGTAAACAGTAGAAAGTTCCCAGCGTCTACCGCAGTATCGGCACAAAAGCAAGAAGGCTCTCCTATCCGTTAGTCAGCAAGGGCGAAGCGGGTTTCTGCCTTACGAAGTATTCATTACTTTTAAATGGGGCCGCGGTGGTCCAGCGGCTAGGGTGCTCGCCTGCTACCAAGGTGAAGCGGGTTAGATTACCGGCTGTATATAAAATGGAAAATCGGAAAATTAAATGTTTGTAAGGTAAAATAAGCTTGCAGCGTAATTAATTTAAGATACATGAAAATTAACAATTTCGTTTATGTTTCGTGAATACAGAAATTATTACAGAATTTCGCAAATAAACATAATTCATCCGTATTCCACATCTATTTTGCGTCTTTTAGCGGTTCGCTAAAATTTCTAGACCCTAGGTACATGTAAATCGAGCAATTCTGTTTATTTGCGTTAAAATGTTGGTTTGGTTTGAATTGTTATATATGAGTTATACTTAGCCGTGCAAAAATATTTTGTGTTAACTTTATTTTATAACTATTATTCACGCAGTTTATGAGGTCACATTAAAATAAAGTAACTGTCAATCCAACGTTTTGCTAAATTAATTTTACGGCATAATATAAAACATGTATTTCGTTAAATTCCCGCCCTAGTACGAAGAACAGTGTTTATTCTTTACGTTGGTTGGAACACAAAAAAATCAAAAGATTAAAAAATATATGCATATTTAGCGTATGAAGATTACAATTATCGCCTTTGTTTACATAAAAACTGTGAAAAATCCTGTACACATGTAACGCCACTGCTACTTGGCTGCGAAAATGTTATTTGCCAAACTATAGGCACTGAGCTTCCCAATTCAGTACAATAAACCGTAGCCAAGGAGAGGTATAACCACGTCTGACTCGCGTGAAAAGGAGCGGTATGTTCCCACAGAATATTTAAGAACACGGAGGTGAAACAGCCGCGTATACGCGAACTCAGCTGCACACGCCAGCTATAGGTGGCTCCCCGTAAAATGAGCACTTTTGAAAGCCCTGCTTAAGATCTACTTGCGTGCACGTTGTGTATTATTTCCGTCTTATGTGAAATTAACATTTCTATGGGCCTAGTCACTTTATCCACGCATCGGTCAAGTGAAACTGTGGAATTATTAGAAAAAAATATATTATGCAAATATGCTCATTATTTTCACTTCGATGCAGTAAAACAAGCAGAAAGTTAAATAAATAATTTAAGTTATCAGAAATCGTTACCTTACGCTTTTTATTCGACGTTATGATATGGAACTACTTCCTATTCATCGTTACCAACTTTACTGGGCGCATGTCACTCAGTGCGCTCGTTAAAATATATGCTGGCAGGGGCAGTGACTTTTTTTTCTAAGGTTTATTTCAAAAGTGCCCAATTTCTCTTGAACAGCCTTTAAATGGCTTCGCTGGCCAGCAACATGTTGAAACGCCGTTCGCCAATCAGCGCCTTGTAACCTACTATCCTCTTGCCGGCAGCCCAGCCAATAGAGAACCTTCGGCAGCATGCAGTAGCCAATCAGACACTAGGCCCATTCCCAGAGCCTCACGCAGCGAATCAGAGAATGGGTCCTCTGTCCCTTCTACCTTAAGAAGAACCGCCCAACATTTCGTCTGTGTGTACTTACTAGAGACTTGCAAAATTCGCGTTTCATTTGAAGACAGAATAGACTTCGAACACAATGTGCGTTTGTATTGCCCTTGTCATTGGACTACAGCTGGCTTGACACGCCCTGGGGGGCGTTAAAACAATCGGAAACAAGAAACAAGATAGCCCAATCGCGTCCCGCCTTGTTGAAAGGGATTGTGACTCCTCACGTTTGCAGAAGCCAATATACAAATGTCATCGACTCTAATGTATATAGGGATGTGAAATGTGGCTTGCTGCCCGAGTCTAGTACTTACCTACTCTGTGATGTTGCGTGGTAACGCACTTGTCCGCCCGCACAGAGACGCTACGAACAACCGCGAACAATTTTTGTATCTCCTCTTTTCCTTCCACGTTCTTTACAGTCACTGATTGCACAAAGCCATGAAGCTGGATATACCACCTCAAAGGGATTGTTTTTATTAAACTTCCTTGAAACAGTAAAGATGCCAGCAGGGTCTTACACTCCGGTGGGAGGGGAGTCCGATGAATCCGGGGCCCCCCTGAAGACCCTGGAACGTATAAAATACAGCTACTATTGGGTAACAAATTCTTAATTTGTAATCTGTACTTTTGAGTATATTATTTCAACAGTATGCCGAGGAAGTTATTTATCATTGCAGTGATTAAATTTGTACGCAACGCTGTGCTTATGTCGCCCTTTAAAGCCATTTGTTCAAAGGATATTTTATGCGGGTAACAGATTGACTTGCAACTTCNATCTGGGATCCCCCCCCCCCCCACACACACACAGACACGCGCCTAATAAAACATTCTGGTACGCCCCTGGATGCCAGTACATAAAAAACAAGGTTTTTTGCTGATAGCTTCTAACTTGATACCCTCATTACAATCTCCGTTAATTTCACTTAGTGCCAGGAATTTGTTTAAATGGAGCTGTGTGGTGCAGTGGTCAGGCCACACGCCCCACAACACGGCGAAGCCAAACCCATATTTTCGCATGTGGAAAACGTGGCGAACGTTGTCTTTTGCCGGTAGACTTTCTCGGGGTACTTCCGCCTCCACCACCACTGCATTCCGTCGCTGCTCCATCTCCATCTCACCCCACCCCACCCCCTTCTGCCTTCTGTACTGTTAAGCTCCGCCCACGTCCTTCCCTATTTTTTTTTTTTACGAGTCAAATAATATACAAGACCTTGACAAAAATAATGCCGTTACGCAACGCCAGCGTTTTGGAAATTAATTTTAAAGTAGCGATGCTAAGTTACGTATATTGTAACTGGGACCGCGGTGGTGTAGTGGTTAGACTACTCGCCTCCCACACCAAGGCGAACCGTGTTCGTTTTCCGGCTGGCTCTCTCCCGGATTTACGCATGTGAGAATCGTGCTGGCCGATGCCGCTGGTCAGCGGGTTTTCTCGGGGGATCTGCCGTTTCCGCCGCCCTTGCATTCCGGCACTGCTCCGTATCCACCTCGCTTCACCCTCACCGGCTCTCAAGACCTCTATGTAAAGAGCCGCCCAAATCTCTTCACTCGCTCACTCACTATATTGTAACTACAAGCTGCACTTTTACTCCGCTGACTCGATTTAGGTTGCGGCGAAGAAGACCTGGCGCATGCGTTATTTTGGACAGACATAAAGAGTCTTGAAAAGAAGAATGATGTACGTGCTGGCAACACGGTATGACAGATAAGTTTCTCCTTTAAAACATTCAATATTTATTTTCTTGTATATGTGCACTCCAGTGCGTCAAAGTTGCAGGTATGCAGTTACGAATACTCGGTTTACCCTAAAATAATCCCCAGCGTGTTTTTACTACGAAAGCTATCCGCATGTGAGTGATTTACGTCAAAAAATTGTCGTATTGCTCTTGGTGTTGCGTATTTGGTAGTGGCTGTGAGGGCGAACATTTGTGGACTAATAAACACCGCCCATTGGCAAATAGCTTGCGGCCGGCGCGGGGATTTTCGTATTGTTGCGTCCCCCCCCCCNCTCCCCCAACAACTTTCACCACTGACTACACCAACATGTCTCATGCCAATAGCACCCAGTGGTTAACGTATTCTTAGAGGTAGTGAAATTTCGCCAAAATATTTCAAGACAAGTTTCAAAACACGGTTGGGTCGTTTGCCTATCTTGACTGGCTGAATTACTTTTTGACAGGCGTTAACTGCCTGCACACGAATCACGGAGGAGCCGTGCCGATGTTAACGAATTCTGAGTTGCCCGGTCAAATATGGTCACAACTTCTCAAGCAGACAGCAACGAATGTCAGTGCACAAACTGCTGTTGCGTGCTGTTGAAGTTATACTCATATTTTTTCGCAGAAAATCACTAGCTCTACCTATTTGGTGTCAACAATAAATACTTGATATTTTCAGACGAGGCTGAAAGTTCTTCGTAAAACTAATTTTTCTAGGTACAAATAGTGTCGAATTTCTACAAAAAAAATTATATTTGGCTTTTGTTCGAAGAAATATTTTTTTTAATGGGAGACTTGAAAAACAGTTTTAGAAGCAAAAATACAATTTCCTCGCCATATTTGTATTTTTTTTTTAGCCACAGAGTGCTAACATCTGGAAACAATCAACGAACATTCAGCCTTCTTCATGGGTGTGATCGCTAGCGCGTTATCTTCTCTCTGCAAGATATCGACTTCGAACCCCAGCGCGCTATGAATACGGGTGTGTCTTTTAAGATGCAAATAAAGGTTAGTTTAGTGCGTATTCTGTCCTAAGTATCACCACAAAGACGAAATGGCGTGACATTTCCTTTGATGTGGGCGTAACCATTCTCTGATTGGCTGCGTGCTGCTCTGGGAACGAGCCTTGTGTATCATTGGCTACTACATGCTTCGAAAAGTTGCATATTGTCTAGGCTTCCGGCTGATGAGTAGGTTAGTAGGAATTGGTTGGCGAACGGTGTCCTCACGCCTTGTAATGAGTCACTCTATCTTGCTGGCGTGTACGGATGTAGTGGAGAGGAGAGATTTGGGCGGCTCTTAACATCGAGGTCTTGAGAGTCGATGAGGGTGATACGAGGTGAGTATGGCCGGAGTTCAAAGGCGGGGGAAACGGGAGATCCCCGAGAAAACCCGCTTACCAGCGGCATCGTCCGGCACTATTCCCGAAGTGCGAAAATCCGGGAGCGACCTCGCCAGGGATCTAATCCGGTTCACCTTGGTGGGAGGCGAATAGTCTGACCACTACACTACCGCGGCCCCCGTGCGGCTGGAGTTCGCGGTGTAAGAGGTTGTTTCACCTCTGTGTTAGACGCTGTGTGCTATCACGTGGTGAAAAGGGGATGGGGGTTGATAAACAACAACTACAATCACAAAATAGTTTCCTGCAGTCAATTTTTGCTTACTTTTAAAGAAATTAATATATCTATAATAGCCAGAGCAATCTGAGTAGCAGTAATTGTCCGAATTCGTTCATTATCCCAGTGTTATCGAGCGACTGCAAAAAAAAAAAAATGTAAAGGGGGGTTCGCACGTACGTCAAGTTGTTTGCGCGCGTGTGAACAGATTCCCCGTGGCTTCTGCGTGCGCGTGATTTGTGGCCAGTTTTCGCGAGTTAGCCTGTTAAAACAATCCAAACACGACGTTTGGGGGTTCAATTGGAAGCAGGATTTACGACCAGGCGCGTTCGTTCGTGATACAAATGCAACATAACAAGCAAGATACGTAAAGCAGATGTTTTTAACATTTACCTACCTTGGGAAGTATGTTGTACGCGTTTTGTTGTTTTAAAACCCCGACATGAGATAGCTTTCATTCCATCATTACTTTATATTGCCTTTCTATTTTCTCTTACGTTGTGAAATACAATAAAGTGGACATATCAGCGAGGACATAAATACGGTATTAAGTAAAATGCAATTCACGTAATTCACTATTCTGTCTTTTAAAATAAGGAAAACAATTACTTCATACACTGAATTGAATCTCGTTCTTACAAACCTGTACGATTTTCTACAAAACGTATTGTTACGTGTCGCTGGTCTGCGCCGCTGACCTTGGCCCGCCCCGCGTGAGCGGGCGGAAGAGAAGGACAGAGTAGTGGTATGATAGCGGGGCGGCAAGTCAATGGAATGTTTTGAATGACAAGCGAGCTATAATCCTACCCGCGTTTTGAATTATTAAGGCATTCTGACGCGATAGTCCCTTTGTCGGCTCGCCGCCCCTGACCTTCGGCGGTTTTAATTTCTGCGTTTATATGAAGATTACTCTGGATTGCTGACCTCGTTTCTCTCAGCATGACTCGGGGTGCGTTGATCCTTCCAGATGGTCAAGACAACTGATATTATAGCGCAACGGGCTCCCAGGCCGGGGGTTGTTGTTGAATGTATGAGTTTCTGCGATAGACGACTAGAGAGAAGAGAAGCGCGCGGCGAGAGAAGTGATCAGCGGGAGGAAAATCTGCAACTGCGAACATCAGAACAGTGAAGAGTACGACTACGTGCTGGACTATTGGACTGGATGCGTGAGTGAAAGGCATTACAAATTATGGCAACAGATAGGCTTAGCCTGTGTCAATGAGCAGTATGAGTTAATTGACAATAAACAAACAGAGACATAAACAAGGACGTTAGTTAGGGTTGAAATAGACATTAAATATTACGCTCACTGTGAAATAAAAAGAGTAATAGTGGAAACAGATAATTTAATGCTGCTAATAATAGCTGCGTGACTACACTAAAAAACCAATTTAGTTATTTTATGTTCATTAAGACCTCCATCCCTCACGAACTCAGATACGCCCCTCATGCGTCATGTAACAGTATTAAGGCATAGGAAGTGTTGTTTCCTTTAAATCACAACAGGCAAGAATATATCGCAGTAGTAAACGCCGAACTTATTAAAAACTACTACAGAATCTAAGCAAAGGTTTCTGAGAAAAATTTACGAGTTTAAATGTAGAAGCTAGAGGAATGTGTTTATTCTGCAACCTATAAAATATTTATACCTATACCTATATNTATATATATATATATATATATATATATATATATACAAAAATGTATATATATATATATATATATACATTTTTTTTTTAAGTTTAACAGAAATATTATTTTGTCGTCAAATTAAAGTGTAATTCTCATATACATGCTTTAGATATGGAAAGCACATTTTGCAAAAGAACCTTAGTCTATCAGGGCACTCACAATAATAATTGCTTTGCTTAATGTAAGAAAAAAATATTTGTACTAATTTTTATAAATTCACTAAAGGGCTGTATATTTAAAAACAAAATAAACCATAAACACATAATTGTTAGTGAAATACGTGTATGAGCCCAGTACAAAATTCTTAAGCACATTTTAAAAAGTAAGTGCAGCTATTTCCGTGCATACGTCAGTACTAAACTGTGTAATTTATATTCCTACTAGTTTTGCCCTTTAAAGTAATTGTGTACAACTGCGACAGGAAGCTCAGGAAGTGAGTGATTAGTTAATGTTTACTTCTCTTTGGTGCATGATCTCTCTCTCTCTCTCTCTCTCTCTCT
>NQII01002305.1:277970-293934 GCA_002778355.1 Clitarchus hookeri
CCAACATTCTCGTGCGCATTATAACAAGGAAGAGGAAGGTATGGGAAGCAGTAATTCCAGATAATAATCATCATATGATCAGGAAACATTAAAAACTGCTATTTCGCCTTCCAAAGTGGCGGGGATGTAATCACAAATGAACAACATGAAATTATGGTTATTTCTGCACATATAATTGTGGCCAAGCGTTATTTTATCTTTTTTTATTGGTTCACGGTGCATTTCTTTGTTTTGCGTACTATACTGATATTTTGAACATAGTTACAAGGTGCAAACATGACAACCTACACTGATCATTCTCCATACAAATACAACCAAAATTTCACTTAGTACATGATAACAGTGTCACTGCACACCCATTTACATCACCTGCCAAGGCCCTTGACTTCAGACATGAGGCTCTCCCAACTAAACAAAATATAACCAATAATCCCACTTAAAATTATACTCTTTCCCTCCGCCATTTACACAACGTTAGAAGAATTATAACTATGTCATTAGAAAAACTTGAATTATGGCATAATTTAACATTACATATTGTAGATTCAAACACATGTGGGTTTGTTTATCTTTTCCCTAACGAAGCCCAGTTAATAGCGAGATACTTGACAGTTAACTGAAACGTAACAGATTCGCGCAGAATTCATCGACGGCAAGTCGTCATGCTGATTAGTGTACCTCGTAAGTTCATAAAGGTCAGTTTTATACAGAAAGGAATAAAATATAATTTACTTACCATCCTTGATGACCATACAAAAATACTGTTTTAGAGAGCGTAATCCAGTTGCACAGTAATATCTTCCCGTGTTCTAACGTTAAATTAATTTTTTTTGTGACATCACCATTTAAAAAATGTGCATATTATTTGAGTTTAGAACACTGTTTATGAAAATTACTTAAAACTTTTGAACACTTCCTCTCACCTAGCTTTAATACAACTAGGATAAAGTAATATTAGTCAAAATATTTTATTAACTTAGGAGGGTATAATATGTTGAGGTAGGCCGATTATTCGTCTTCTGCGCATGTACCCAACATTAACCTACCCACAAAGCAACACACCTGTCTAAGTCGCATGGTCAATAATGCACAACAATAAACAAGCACTGTTTATATCTTAATTTTTAAATTAAATGCGATATTATATTAATAAAATACTTTTACCAATTTGAATTTAATCAAACAGCATAACAAATCGGTTACAGGAAGTGTACAAACATCTCAAAGCACTTGTTTACTAAACAGTATTCTAATCTCAAATCCAATCCACACTGTTTTTGCTAGTCGTGTTTGGCAGAAAAGCAGTTCAATGTTGGGACACGGAGACTGGTTGTGCGCAGCCAGCGAGATCGATCTACCTCTACTTTAGTCAGTGCTGTTAACCTTCTTTTGGTGATGCGTGAGTGAATGTTGCGGACGTGCGCAAAAGACGAAAATCGGTCTACCACGTTTTCTAAGCCTATGGGTTGTTCATGTGCGTTGAACGGTCTGACTCGCATCCTGGAAGTCGCGGGTTCGGTTTCATCTGGCAGCACTGCAAATGGTTTCCCCCAAAGTGGGTTTCCATTCACATTCCAGGCGTAAATTCCGACGCCATTCCTTTTTGTTAACCTTCCCATTCCCTCGCCATGAAGGTTATCCTGCTAACCTCGTGACATGAAAGGAATTATACAGCGTGTTCTTGTAAGATTCTACAAGAGTTTGGAGGTGATTCCGTATGAAAAACTAGATGAAAAGTATACATGCGACTTGTGGCCTAAAGTAATTAATAAGAGTGTTATTTGCCCTCGAAAATGGGAGAAAATAACAGGTATTTAGTTTTAAAGTATCGGAAACTATTAGAGATGAAGTAAAAACAAATTCGCATACTTTATCAGCAGACGAATATTGACCTCTGAAAAAGATAATCGTAACTGAAATCTCCAGTCAGAAACTAAAAACGGGGTTACTTCTCTCGCATCGCATTAAATATTGTAAACCTTGATATTTGATAAAATTACAAGAAGGATTATTAATAGCATTCCCCATATGTACAAAACAAGGTTGCCTTGTTGCTACACTATAATCAGCTCCATTTGCGAGAACACAGGCCACACAATTATGTATGGCCGCCGAACAGTTAGGAGGTAGGCAAAATGAGTGACTCGTATGTTGAACATGTTTCCTTTGCCATCTCTTATACGCAGCTCTCGAGAGAAAATTATTTTATCGATTCAACATAACCAAAATTACTTCCCTTAAAAAACTATTTGTGCAAGTTTATATTACTAACTACTTAAATTTCTTATTTAAAGAAGAATACAAAAATTATGTTATTATTTTACATGTTCGTTTATTGCGCCTACAATAGTGTAATAAACATTTTGTGATTTTATACGTACGCTTACTGAATAAAACTTTATTTTGTTTAATTTTTAATTAAATTATTGAAAACATTCCTTACTGGTTAACTTATAAGTGATATCGTGTTATTTTTTTATGTTACGGTAATTATTAATTATTTTATATTATTACTAATAATAATTTCAGCTTTTTCTGAATGGAAAATAAACCTACAAGTGATATATTTCCGGTTGTTTTTTACGAGTCTGTAATTCCCCAGGAACGTGTAGGCTGAGTCTTTTTGTTCAGTGCTGCGTAATGTGTCACACACGTGGTTTTTATGGGCCAAAGTAAATACTAAAGTGCCGTTCATAGCTGCAGCTCACGGATCAACTTTACGTGGGAACGTTTTACGTATTTTTCTATGCGCGGCGATATTAGTTCGAGCTCCTGAGATTTACATGCTTCGGTACAAGCACGCACGCGTGTAATGTACGAGAGTTAAATCCCCTGGTACGAGTGCAGTTATTAGTTTACTTTTTTGTGGGTATGAACGCAAAGCCGTTTTTTATCGGTGTCAGAAATAAAATAAAAAGCAAGTTTTATAAGCGTCAAGATTTCACACCGAAATGAAAGCGCTGGCGATGTAGTAAAGGGGGTTAGGTGGCCACTGTCCATAAGCACTGCCATAAAACACCTTCTAACTCGTGTTGCTGTTCCGTGTTGAATCCACTGGTGCCAAACCTCGACTCTGGTCTTCTGAGTAGCGAATCGCTCTTTCAGTCGTGCATATTAACACTAACTTCTCGGGGTATACTGATTGGAGGCTTTTATTAGAGGCTTGCTTACTAATCTCAGCTCATCTGTATAAATTGCATACACATTCACGAATTGCCCGGGATTCAAACCTAGAACTTCGTAATCATAGATTATGCCTTGATGTAATTGGACACGGAGGGCACCGATGCGCTTTATTCATGCAGTTCCAACCTTGACGAGACTGACAAACATTTATAAATATTACCTGTAAATTTAGGCTTTTTAATCGCTCGCCTATGTAACGTCCTATATTATTTAAGATTTATTGTGCTTAAACTACTTATCATTTATTTATGTACTGAATTAATTTGAGGTAGAGAGTCGACATTCTTATATTTTCAAAATATGCGTGTCTATAAAACCTGATCAAACTAAACTACTTAATAATCTATCTCAAAATAGTTCATGTAAGTTGTCAAGTAATAATTATGAGAAATATTTGTCGTATTAGTAAATAAGAGTCTGTTAATGCTTTATCTCCTACTGTTGTTGGAAGATATTTTTGTAACTACAGTATTACCCAAAACGTCATTGGGTTGATGGAATACGATACCTTGGAAATTTCACTTACACAAGTTTATAATTTACAAATTTTCAAACTAATATTATTAGAGCAGTCACCATGCCTTGAGCATTTTAAATTGATCGTAAGGTTTCATTTTCGAGCAGGAAAGGAATGGCGTTTATAATTAAACACAACATCTGAAGATGGGGACAGACTCGAACCGGCGAATTAATATAACTACAAATGGAAAAATTATAAGAGTTTTAAATTTGTACCTCTTTTCATACAAACCTCAAAACTGAATAAATATATGTGAAACGTTAGGATATAGCTCAAAATAACTGTATGTACCATTGGAATATGATAAAGAAAATTTTTCTTTGAAGTTTTAAATGTAAGTTACACGTATCTCAATTTTAACTGTTTACGTGAAGTTAAAAGTGAAAATAGCTACAAGTTAAAACCGTATAGCAGGTTAACCAACCGTCGGACTTCAAAGAATTTGCTAAATTCCACTTTTGTGACTTTAAAAGAAATACTTTAACTAAAACCAAACTTCGTTACAAAATATTTTTTTTTTTTAATTATAAATCAATATTTTAAGTTAAACTGCTTATATTTACGTAAAAAAATATTAAGAATATTATTTCACAAATGTTTTGTTATTTTATTAAGTTATCGTTGATACGTCACAAAATAATATAATATCCTCAAAATCTATTAAAATATATTGCTCTTGGTCAGCCTTGAGGCGTGTAAATACATTTTATTTTTAACTCACAACATGGAGATTGTCGCTAAATTCAGTGTTTTTTCATTAAAATATGTGCAGCTAGAAGCAGGGATTGGTTTAACACTGATTTTAAATGTGCTCAACTAAATATAATCAGACTATAATGAAACATTATCCGATAAGTGTTTCATTTAAAATACTTTCTTGATCAAATGGTTCAACTCCGTCTTGAGAATCGTTACAGAGTATTTAAGTACATAGCTCCCGGATTTTCGCTTGTGGGTATAGTGCCGGACGATGCCACTGGTCGGCGTATTTTCTCGGGGATCTCACGTTTCCCGCGCCCTTGCATTTCGGCGCTACCCCATACTCACCTCACTTCAACCTCATCGGTTCTCAAGACCTCGGATGTTAAGAGCAGCTCAAATCTCTTCAATCACTCATTTGAGTACACAGAGACAAAATGGCGTGGCGTTTCCATTTATGTGGACGCACCCATTCTTTAATTGGTTGCGCGATGCTCTGTATTATTGGCTACTGCATGTTGCGAAAGGTTTTATATTGGTTAGGCTGCCGACTGACGAGTAGGTTGTACAGGGCGTTGATTGGCGAACGGCGTTCCAACATTTCGCTGGCCTGTGCCGCTATTTTGCTGGCTTGTGGGGCTGAAGTTTACTCTATAATGTATTCGCGGTTTCTCATCACTTTTAGAATTAAAACTTGAAAATTCGCCCTATATATGAGATGTTTGGTTGTTTCGTAATTATGTTTTGTAACGCAAGCGTTTAATAATTGTGTTAACATAAAATAAGTTATTATTACCTTAATTTTGGTTAAATTGAAATTTTATTTAAGTTTTAGCTATGAATCCTAGTATTTCAATTATAATTAATATTAATAAAAACCGTGAAAAAGGTGTGTTGGTAATTCCCACTAACAAATAGTTCTAATGCAAAATATGATTGCACTGAGTGCGCATGAATGCGTTGCAGTGTCCCTTTGGTGTATTTTATAGACTCGGTTAAGCTTTGTTTGCACGAGGCGGATAAATGTCATGGAAATAGAACTTTAGCAGGGATTCAGAAAAGTAGTAAGTAACCGTAAATTGACTATACAAGCTGTTTTTTTCACCTCTATATTGTTAAATATTCTGTGGCATCGCCATGAACCTGGAACCAAAACATTTTGGTCGAACTCCTATTCATTCTATGTGAGAATTGAGATCACTGATTGAAATCTAACTTGTTTACTGTAATAACCCCCACACTTCAACATCGTCAGTGGTACAGTCGTTACTTATTTGTTTTAAATTCCCATTGGTTGGGTCTTATAGCTTGTTTGCAGGTTATTTTCCATCAACCGAAGAACATCGATATCGTTTGTTGCAGCCGAGACGAATCCTACAGTTTGCATTTCTGAATAATGCGCGAATAATGATCCGAGGGGCAACTGGGGTCCAGTGGTCAGACCACTCTCCGCCAACCCGGGCAAACTGGCAAACTGTGCTCGATTTCCGGCAAAGCCAGAAACTGGTTTTCTCACGTTGTGAACGTGACGAACGCTGCCACTGGCCGGTGTGTTTTCTCAAGGTACTCCCGTTTCTGTTGCCTTTGCATTAAGTCATTGCTCCATCTCAACCTACCTCACTTCACCCCCATAGTCACTGAAGACCTCAGCTGCTAAATGTCGCCAGATCTCTCACATAAGATGTGAATGTAAGGAAAGAGGGTGGTAGTCATAATCTTTCAGTATGCATGTAGTATATGTCTGGATATTATGGTAACTGTTCTCTGTGTCATGAGTCTATTTAAAATTCCGGTAAGAGTTTGGCAATTTTTGTCTAAAAAATTTAATCTACAACTATTACATGAAATAAGAACTCTCTACTCGAGCCTCGGATAACATGTTAGGGCTATGGGAAAGTCTCGCATAATGCGAATTTCAGAATTATACAATCAAGAAGAGTCTTTTAACTACTTAATGTATTTTGATAGGGTTAAATTTACTGAAAATATGCTTGAATGCTGGCAACTATCATAATACGTCAATAGTTTATAGTCTATAGTTTTTATTTAAATATTGCCATCTTTTTGAAAAAAAAATAAAAGGTAAAACCACAAAATAATTAAATATGACCAAATCATTGAGAAAAATTAACAAAATAATATAATGTAAAACTTAATGATATTACAATTTATATGTCCACGTGCATGTTCATAAATTTTTTAAAAGGAGGTATTATGACAATGAAATTCGGTTAAAAACTAAAACTGTTTTTTTTTTTATTATCTTAGAGTTCTGCATAATACAACTTCATACTTTTTAAAACCATTTTTGTATATGTACTCATTTTGTAGATAATATACGTTTTTATTCTAAAAGTAGTCAACCATTTTTATTCGAAAATTATACATTATTTCAATTATTGACGTATTTATGATTTTGTTAATACAAATACTGAGTCAGTAAAACAAACCCTATCGAAATATAATAAGTACTTTAAATACATTTTTTGGTGTATGTATCGGAAATTCATGCAAAACGAAACCTTTCCGTAGCCCTCAAGAATAAATATGACTTGTTAAGAAACATAAAATTGAATAAAAAACGTATAAATTGCTTTCATTCAGAAATGTTTTATTTGCTAAGCCATTTGCACGGTTTCTCTATTAACAATTTTACCAAAACGTTTGGTAAAAAAAAACTGGCATGAAATACGGTGTTTGTGAGCTTAACGAGCTAGAGGTAACGATTTGTTAATTACCTTAATTCGGGTGGATGATGCTCTAGAGTAAAGAAGACTAATTATTTCTTTCAACAACTCTGTTTTGTTTCAGAGAGTTTTCCGTTACTTACTTCTTATTACTCTAATTTGTTATACACTCAGTAGAGACTTTTATCTCTATCGGATTTTAGAATACTTGACTTAAGAATTAATGTTCAAGATTATAATCTAAATGGAAATTGAATTCGAGCCAACGAAACAACTATGTTATTCACCTTGTAAGAGAATTATATTTCTGCTTTGGTAAATATTTTTTCCTTGAGAACGGCAATTTGATTTAGATATACCTAAATTTGAACAATGTTTCCGGTAATCAAACAAAAATTTCAGTTTAAAACTTAATGTGCAGATGCAAGCTAAAATCACGTCCCTTTCAGATTATACGAAAAGAGACGTTCTTCGAAAACAACTTCCTATATTACAGTACGTACTTTGATTTGATCAGAAAACGTGTTGAAGTGCATTTTAAAAACAGGCTATAAAAATTTGCTTTCCGTAATTACGGTATTATCGAAACGTGACAATTCATCATGAGAATATGCTAAAACTTCTCGGCAGTCGTATTTCGCTCAGGAAATGGCATTTAAAATGCCTTTTACAACATACGCTAAAATAGTTCATCTGTGTCCGAATACTAGCTTAACATACTGCATTTTACATAAGTACGCTAAAATTTTACAGACGATGTGATCAACCTGCACGCTTTGTCAACATTAAATTCTCTCGTTTGGAAAGTATTGTATCAGCTGATGATTTGTTGTGAAATGTATGTTGTTATGTTGGCGATATCGATGATCATCATGGAAGAAAATAACATTTACACATTATGGTTGTAATTCAAAACATATTATACTTGCAATATTAGTGGTTTTAAATTATATTTTAAAGTAACGTACTTTTTTTTTTATTTATCTAATTAGTTTTAAAATATGCTTAAGTGATTTTGGCGGAGCATACGGACAATTACGGCCAGTGGAACGTTTCCTGCTCTGAGAACGTAACTGTGTATGTAATCCTTTTCCGTCACGTCTATGCGAGTACCTTACTGGTGTTATCGGAATATTATATCGATAGTTAATGATTTTTGTATTTAATTTCATTAGCATAGTTGGTTATAGGGATGCCTTTGTGGTGTGTTTTCTTGCGTGAAATGTAATATTATCGACACGTGTATTGCTTGATCCGCCATTTTCGGTGTGATTATGTGTTATGAAGCTCCAGCGTGTATTTTCGTTCCGCAGTTTATTACTTTCGCGAAATCGGTGAAGTGTCGCATTTACTGAATTATCCTGCAAATTATTTCGTATGAGTGGCAGACAAACGTGTCCAAGGATTGCCACAGAACAACGTGTATTCAAGAGTTTCAAACAGGAATTATGAACAGTAAGTCAAAGTGTTTTGTAAATAATGCATTTCAAAGCGGTTATTGGTATGTTTTCAACGTACGTGGCCTAGAAAGCCACCATATAATGGTGTTTTGTAGTGTAAAATTAACACGTTTATTATAAAAAAAATCCAACAAGTGTAAGGTTAACTTCGCCAAAAATATTTATCGCGTTTTATTCTTTCGGTGAGATTAAAACTTTAAAGGTTATAATAATTTGAATATTACTTCCGTGCGAACAAAATTTCCTACTGGCCGATTACAACAATATGTAATTCAAAATGATACCGTCGCATAAGAAGTGTTGCAAAACAATGTCGTATCATGAAATAAGTTAAACTGAAGTCTCTCCCAACCCCATCCACCTGAAATAAAATAAACAGAGCCCCAGCAGTATAACTTGGCCATAACAAAAAATAAGTAAGCTTAAATGGCAACCTACATTGAACATAGCACTTGTTTACATGCTTTGTTTTCCTCATAAACAGAACAGCTGTGGGGGGAGGATACATGATCGCCGCGATACCTCTCTACAACTGTCAAGATTTAGTGAACTCATATGAAATGGAGTATGCGAAATAAAACTGCTTGTACGCCAGACCGTGTGACGAGACGAGTAGAATAAATGTGAAATACTCGTCCCAGCTGTTATGAAGAGAACACACCATGTCAAGCATGTTGTGTTAATGCGTCATAGACAGCCTTTTCTCCATGCATATGTTTGTCAGCGTGCAGTCTCTCACGCACTCAGTAGTCACGATGCTTGCACACACATGGGATGACAAGATATTCAGAATTAAATAAATCTATTTTGGAGTTACACTAATATGGTCCATTCATCGCAACTTCCAACTTTTCTCAGGCCCTGCTAGAGTTCTACTTCTAGGATATTCCTCCGCCTTATGCAAACAAAGCTTAACCTAGTCTATAAAATTACACCAAAGGGACAGCGCGCCGCATTCGTGCGCACTCAGTATAATGCTATTTTGCATAAGAACTATTTCTTATAGGCTATTATTCACAGTAAAGTGAGCACTTTTGAAATCTCTCTCATTTGGAATAATTGTCAATAAATATATATTATTTTAGCCTTAGGCGTTAACTTCCGAGTGCGCTGGAATATGGCAATTTTTTTTTATAAATGGCTGTTAAAGGATAAAAAATGGCTGAAAGGAAAAAGTAACTAGAGCCTCAAAAGTGCTGACTTTACAGTGAACATCCTATACTAGGCATTACCAACTCACCTATTTTCTCCCTGTTTTTATTCATATTAAGAAAAATTAAATATTACAATTTATACATAAAATATAAGTAACAGTTCAATTAAATTAAAAATAAGGAACTTTTATGTTAACACAAATATGCAAAATGCATGTGATACATTATATATTCAGGAAACAACAAAGAAAGTTATGCATGGGGTGATTTTCCAAGGGTTTGATTCAAAAAGTGCGAATAAACCATGAATAGACTATAACAATTATCAGTTGACGCAGTTTTATGAAAATTTACTCAATTCCTTGTTACCTGATGGAAAAGAAGATATTAATTTTGTTTTAAGTACGCAAACAAGGATTTAAAAAAGTTCATAAATACAATTTTGTGCACGCAGGAACATCTTAAACGCAGGTCACGTGAGCGGTTTCAGTGCTATAGGACTAAAAAAAAAATGCAGTATTTTAATCGCTTTGAAGTTTGACAAGTTTGACATTACGTCGATCGGATTTTGAAACATGCACGTGCTTTGATAATGCGAATGACAGTCTGTTGCGAGAGAGGAAAGAGGAATTCGTAGTCTAAAGTATCTTGCCTAAAGTCTTAGAAACTCAACAAGGTGAGCTTCAGAAACACGCGTGGCGCAATCAACGCGAATAAACTAATTCAAATAAACGTATTTAAAAATTTAAAACTTAAAAATGTTCTTATCCGATTCTAAAACAGAAAAAAAATGTCACCTTGTTTTTTTACTTTGACGTGAAATTCCTTAGGAACTTAATATCTACAAACCCTTTTCAGAAAAAAAAAAAAATGTCCTTCCCTCACGATGCTTATTTCACATTCTCAAACATTTAAACCAGCATAACTCAAAAAAACTTACTTGAGAACAGCCACAAGTTGAATGCGTTTGGTACTTCACACAGAACCACTTCTTTCAGGCTTTTCTCTTTTTACCAAAAAAAAAATAAATCTGTGACTGGTGAAGCGTGGCTGTTCGCGTTGGGGCAATTTCTCTTGCGATTTCGAGTGAAGAGCGTCCTGAATATGTGATGTACCGACAAGGCGGGGCACCACCGCACTTTTACTGCGAGTTCCAGGACGTATTGGAGATCGGGGTTTCCGTAGAAGTGTATTGTCAAAGAAGGGAAAGTAGATGGGGGAGAAAGAAAAAAAAGGGGGGGGAGCACCGCTTGGCAACTTCGTTTCTCTGATCTGACAGAGCTCCCCGGCTTCTTTTTCTAGAGCCACATAAAGGAAGTTTTGTACGTCCCGCCAATGCCTGCGGCGACTTTACCGGCTGCACACACATCCACTATCAAACTAAGTTTATACATGTCTTTGTATAATACGTATAAACATAATCATATGATAAAATGTTTATCCGTAGGATAGTTACTGTTTTTTTAGAAATAGTGATGCTAATGGAAATCATGGAATGGCCAAGGCGGACTAAGCTGGGTGTCTGCAAAATTCATGACGATGAAGTGTAGTCCTGAAATAAAACCTGAAAAATAATTTACCTAACTGGTAATCAAGCACAAACTATTTTCTATCAGCCTCCGTACATATTTCGACCGGCCAAGTACATTGCCGTATAAAGGAAAATAAAGTAAAACATGAGAGTGCCAAAGAGGGACGTCGGACGAAAACAACGACAATCTTGGAGACACTGACAAAAAAACTGTGTGATGGGGGAAGTTCGGTGAAAACTGTGTGTGTGTGTGTGTGTGTGTGTGTATATATATAGTTACAAGAATGCCTGAGATGTGTATCCGAGTTCGTGAGGGATGGAGGTCTTCATAAAAATAAAATAACTAAATTCAATAATTATATTTATTCTCAATACTACAAACAGTCAAACATCGGTTATTTACCAGTCTGAGCGTCCTATTAACTCCTATTATTCTTTTTGAATGCAATATTTAGTTACTATCCGCATTTTAATTTAAAGTCTTTATCACAGTTTTTACTATTTCTAATGTCCCTTAAACCGCTCGAATTATTTCCACACGCGTTTTGATAAAACTATCTACTTCCGTCGTCCCGAATGTCTTTTCACTTACGCATCCAGTCCACAGTCCCGCAGATCAGCCCCACTCTTCTCTCCACACAAGCTCGCCTACGCACTCTCGCAGATCGCTGCAATCGTCCCTCGCCGCTCCGGAATCGCCCAACTGTCGCTTAAGGTCGCACGAGCTGCCAAATTCTCGGTTCTTAATCACTCCCTCCTCAGAGGCCCACACGTGGTATTTATACTTGAGGTAGGTGCCGTCTAGAACGTTCTCAGCAATCTAAGTTGTTCAGGGAAAGGGAAAGGTGATGACGGCGACTTTCCTGCGTGATAAATGGAGAAATATGAGCTTATCAGGTTCAGCTAGGCGTGAGCTGCGATAAGTTTATTGGCTTATGCGGCAGCATTCTTTATGATAGGCCGGTCGCTTCGTCTAGCGTTACAAACTTGTCCTCCCGCTATCGGTGCCTTCCCACGCGGAGGAAACACTGGGCAGCGACATGCAACACTGCCCCCTCGTCAATTCTATTCGTCCCGGATAGACTCTTAAACATCCGGACCTTCGTAGAGTGCTAGACGATCGTTGTGGAAAACCTTCGGCTTCGCCCGAGAGCCTTGACGACAAATCCGAAAGACCACATCATTGATCTTCTTCCGAATCTAGGAGGGGCCTTCCCAACATTTCTCTAGCTTCGGGCGGTACCCTTTTCGCCTCTGGGGGTTATACAGCCATACTAGTACTCCTTCTTAGAATACCTCGCCCGACATTATCCTATCATACCACGTCTTCATCCTGTCACTATTTATTCTGAGGTGCTGTCGAGCAAAGTCATCAATTCCAACAAGTCGTGTTACGTAATTCGCTGGCATAATCAGGGGCTGCAGCTTCTTCTTCTGTTGGTCGGCCAAATAGCAGGTCACTGGGAAGATGTAGCTCTCTTCCAAACAGCATCCTTGATGGTGTTACGTTTGTGGACTCGTGAACTGCTGAGCGGGAAACAAGAAGAAACAATGACACACTTTGAATCCTAATCCTTTTGGTTGTCTTCCACAAAGATCGACAGGTACTGCTCAAAAGTGCGGTTAAGCATCTCGGCCATTCCATCCGACTGATGGTGTAAGGCTGTAGTCCTAGTCTTTTTCATCCCCAGAATTGTTGTTACCTTCTGGAAGACCGCAGCTTCAAAGTTTCTGCCCTGATCAGAATGGAGTTCTAGTGGCACCCCAAACCTCGAAAAGGCATGTTCTATGAGTGATTCAGCCACAGTGCGTGCTTCCAGGTTCGGGAGGGGAATTACTTCAGACCACTTAGTAAAATAATCTTGAGCCACCAGTAGATACCGATTATCTATCTCTGTGACATGCAACGGACTCAGAATTTCTACTGCAATCCTTTCTAATGGGACTCCAACATTGTATTTCTGAAGGTGGCCTTGTCCCCTGATCCAAGGGCCCTTCCTTGTGTTGCAGATGTCGCACATTCGGCACCACTTCTCAACATCCCCCCGACAATGAAACCAGTAGAATCTCAGTATGATTCTGTCAAGGGTCTTATTAATACGAAAGTGCCTACTGGCTGCCGCATTATGCAATTCTTTTAAGACTTCTGGAACCCTGCATTCTGAAAGGACCAACTGTACATGTGTGTGTTTTCCATCATTTCTTCCCCAGTTTCTGTAAAGTACATCATTCTTTAGTACAAGGGAATTCCATTGTGCCCAGTATGCTTTGACTGCTACATTCAGACTAGATATCTCTTCCCATCTTGGCCGACAGCCACCTTCTTTATACTTTAATAATGGCTGCAAAGTTGTACCATTCAGCTGATCTTTCCTGATACCCTCATCACTCCAGGTAGGTGACCTATCACACGATAAAGAAGCTTGAATTCTTGTCCTCCGTACTTTCAGCGATTCACCACTATTTTCTTCCTGGCGTTCGCAATGGCGACAAAATGGCTCGCATGGTCTCCTAGACAGTGCATCTGCATTGCGGCGAAGGCGTCTAGATCTGTGCTGTATTTCAATGTCATATTCTTGAAGATGCTGTATGCACCGGGCTATTTGACCTTCGAAGTTCTTGAAATTTAGTAGCCAGCATAATGAAGCATGGTCGGTTCTTAGAATAAAATGTCTGCCATAAAGGTAAGAGTGGAAGTGTAAAGTTGCCTTCACCGTGGCCAGAAGCTCCCTGCGTGTAAAACAGTAATTTCTCTCAGGCTTGTGCAATACCTTATTGAAGTATTCTAGTGGTCTTTCCTTCCCATATTTAACCTGAGATAACACAGCTCCAATGCCTACATCACTAGCATCAGTGTCCAAAATGAATACACCCTCACATTTCGGGAAACCCAGGACAGGTGGAGATGTCAGCATTTTATTTAGTTTACTAAAAGCATTTTCACATCAGTGGTCCAATGAAATCTCCTTTTCGCCTCAGTCAGCTCATGTAGTGGCTTGGATATCGTGGCGAATCCATGGACAAATCGACGGTAATAGGCACATAGTCCCAGAAAACTCCGCACTTCAGTTTTGTCATTTGGTGTCGGCCAATTTCTTATTGCTTTGGTTTTCTCAGGGTCGGTTTCGGTTCCATAGGCCAACACTACATGTCCCAAAAAATTAATTTTCTTTTTGAATAGGTGGCACTTCTTAGAAACCAGTTTCAAATTGGGTGTGGCCACTTACTTATAACAGAAAATTAATTAAATAATAGCTACAAGCTCCAAAAAGTGAAGATCTAATTTTTAAGGAAACTTCTGTAGTACCGACTGTTTTCGAGAAATTCACAATTAAAGGAAACATAGTCAAAATTCCGTAAAGGAGTGCGAGATTTTCCCCAAGGATGAACCTGTGTCCATTTTCAAGCATGCATCTCAAATTGTGTGTAAATGGCGTCCTGTCGAAAACCCGACCCCAGAAAAACACTAACTTGTACAGGTATCTCTTACCAAGGAATGTAATAGGAGAGTAAATTAGGAGAGACCAGGAGTTAAAAGTAAGCCATCGTTTAAATTTTGGTTTTTATTCTCTTTACATATCGTGAGAACTTTGACATACTAATAAAGAGCTTACTGTTGCCAAAAAAACTTAGTTTCTTGAATAATTAACATTAAGCCCACAGCAGGAATCTTTGAAAACGTTCCTCAAACTATAATTTTAAGTTCTTGCTTTAGCGTCACGTTTTTTCAAACACAGAAAATCAATTTTCCCATTTAATAACTGAACATATTAGTTTCACGAGTAACGAGTTTTATTTACGCCGTACTTTAGTTCGTAAGAATTCAAAGAAAGTCGAGGAGATTGTAACAGCCAACCTAAAGACAATTATTATATATTGGGGCAACGTTTTCAAATATTACTTAAAGATAAAAACATTAATGTTTTAAAACGTTAAAAAATATCATTATGAACTAAAATCATAATTTATCGCTAAAATTATTATTAACACCTAATATTTAAATTAGTGGCATAGGTATCTTTCCATTTTATACACGTCAGAGATTTTTCTTGGTGGACTAATGGAAAATTGTGATTAGGTCAATGATAGTGTTGTTAACTTTGCATGTAGGGAAGGATAGATACATGACAGTCTGAAAAGGAGACATTAGGCAGCAGGTTCAAAGGTGGTCACCTAAAGCCTGTTAACGGTTAATTGAGCACTGCTAAAATCTACCGTTTAAGAATGTCACTGTGCCTACTCGCGTGTATTTTAACGGGTATGGGACTGGTATGGGCCCAGTAAAGTTCGTAACTACTGAAAGAAAATAGTTCAATTTCCTAACTTTGGATTAAAAGTGTTAAATAAGCACTTGCGAATAATGAAATTATTTATTTTGATTTAGGTTTTGTTCTTATTCATATAAGTGTAAAAATTAGCAAATTTGCAAAATATTTAATTTTCTGATAATTCCACAGTTCATTTGACCGACGCATGAATTAAGTGATCAGGTTCTTCGCAATGCTAATTTTACATTTGGTGTAGTATTACACAACGTGCATAGAAGTAGATCTTAAGAAAAGCTATCAAAAGTGCTCAGTTCACCGTGAACAACCTTTAGAATCGAACTACCTTCGTACGGCGAGTTCGGTAGCATTTTATTTAACTGGATTGTCAGCCATAAGTGTTTCACTGATTGAGACCAAACGACGCGTGGTCGAGGCCGTAGTGTCCGTGTGCGCGTGCAC
>NQII01002305.1:294006-320301 GCA_002778355.1 Clitarchus hookeri
GGATGCGCCGATTAGAGGGGAGGATTTGAGTGCCGATTCGTGTCGCCCCTTGCGCGATTAGCGGGGGCGGCCCCTCACTTAGCGAGGGATGCTTGCAATATTGAAGCAGGCACGCACGCGAGAAATTCCGCAACTTTTGCCGTGGGTTTCCTGCCCTTTCTCTATCACCGCCTCTACACCCCCATCCAACCCGCTATTCCTTTTCACTCCCTCGGCTGTCTTCTTTTCACTTTCCTTGTCTCCCGTCCTCATCTCCTCGCCCATAACCCTCTCCCCAGCAAGTTCTACTACGGAGGTGACAGAAAGGCGTAGAGTGGACGGCGCGAGCACAAAAGAGGACGAATATGAGATGAGAAATTCCATCCCGGGGACTGAAAGTGACGTATAATGGCATCCGGACGGCGTAAACGTCGGAAATGGATTCCTATTCGCGCGGGGGCGTTATTTTCCTGGAGAAATCCTTGGACCCGACGACGAGTAAAAGAAGGAACTGTTTTCCAATATTCTCGCGTGCCACGGCTGTGTGGAGAAATAAATTGGAGGGGAGTGGGGGGAGCCAGGATTGTAATTAACACTGCAGATGGCAGGAAACTCCGAAAGGAGGCTTTCGTAGGAGGGGGGAAAAATTATTTTGGGCCCGCGGGCAAAAGATTATGATTCCAATTAAGGAATCTTTACCTTCGTAAGATATTTTTTGAACTTAATTTACTTACTTTCGAGTGTATAAACGTCTAAAAGCTAACAGTGAAAGCTGGTTTTGCTCACCTCACCACCCCCCACCAACACACCTTTTTCTTTAATTTTTAAATGGCTTGGTAAAACTTCATGCAAGTATCAACTAGACGCATTTCAAAATAAAATAGGCGGCCTCTTGGTTAATATTGCTAAGGCGATGTTTGACAAGATTTCGGGTTTTAGTGCCCGGTAGTTCATGGACGTATTTGTTTGAAGAATGCAAAATAGAAATATTTTATATTGTAAATCACACCCTCCCCTGTCCCCTCCCTCAGTTAAACACGTGGAATTAAAATCGGGGACATTAAAATATGAAATATCTGTTAGTTCTATATACTCGAATGATATTGCCGCAAGTGCGGACTTCATTTCGTACACTCTAAAGCTGTGTTGGGAGTTTGAGCCAGGGACACTTGATTCACAGAACGTTATGCTATTTCGCGAAGTCTGATGAGTTAAACAGAGAAATGTGCCAACAAGCAGCGACATTACACTGCCGAATCCATAATAACTTCTTTTTTTCAGGAATTAATAACAAATATGTGGATAGGGTTTACTGAAGAACTCCTCAAGTTTCAACGGTATTCAGTAATACGCTATGTTTCATTTTCACCGGTGAATAGGTATTTATTGTTCAGTATACAGATTGACATAGTTCGTCAAACTAAACCACCACTAACTAACGCTGGAAACGCAAAATAACTAGGAGCACTTTTCATTTAAATATACTCGTATCTTGTTCCGTTTTTCCCACAGTTAGGTAAGCGTATTTTATCTAAAGAACTACAAAACACTAAATACAGCATTTTAGTGTCGCATTTCAATGCACACGTGTTTTTTTAGAGAGTAATTTCTTGTCCTCGACGTTGGTGCTTGTAACGTCTAAACCATTTAATAACAGAAACATATTTTTGGTTCTGTGCCCAACTATGATGAGAGGGTGACAAATATCTGCAACGTTATATAAAGCTCAGTTAAAATATGAAATCGCGGTGCCTCGTAAGGGGGACATGGGCACTGGTAGTTTACTAGTGGCATAAATCCCGTACGATTTTTTGATTAAAAAAAGTATTAAATGTTTCCTACTTCAGAACATTATTCATATTTCGTTTTGAATTAATGAAAACACCGCAGCAAGTTGCAGGGGTTTTCGCAATATGTACAAACAAATTTAAATATAGCTAAAGGAAAGATCTGCCTTGTACATGACCAAATAAGAGGGCCTGCAATGAAGAAAATATTTCTACCTCTCACGAACTTGCTCTGTTTCCAGGTTCCGCCCACTTTGCGGTCGTAACTTTGGTGTGCACTCCGTGGAAATCATTTAAAATGTAAGACAGAAGTGTGTCTCACCAACTTCACAGTATTTTAAAAGCTTTTAGAATTTTGGCTCAACATTATCAAATCGCGAATTGTCTACTGAATAATTAATAACTTCAATCTGTGGCTAAATGGGTGGAAAGCTGAAGGTCTGTAATCTTGAACGTGTCATTGCTTTTCGGAACTGTCCGAAGTATGCTAATTTAATACAGATTGAAAATAATAATTCTAGTATTTCTAAGCCATGAAACAGTGTGATACAAAATGACACAACACAAAAGTTGCCCCACCGAATATTCTTCATTAATCAAATCTGGTTTTCAAGTAACATAAAGATAACAGAAATGCAGAGTGTTTGGAAACTCAGTGCCCAAACTCCAGACATAGTTATTTGGGACTAATAGTAACACAAAAGTCACATACACTTATATCCGGAAACGTATTTTTATATCAAATAATTGTGTTTAAAGTTGCGGCGTACATCACCTGCAGAACAAGGCTGCTCGATTATACGTGTAGAACAAGTTGCATAAGAAGTAGGCAGGCGACGCTGCGTGTGTGATAATTTAGTGTCGCGCCTACGACCTATGAAACTTGTCCTTGCAATGCCGCAATGCAATGACGACGGTACAGCGAAAATCGCTGTAATCACCGTGATCGGACGAACCGAGTTCACAGCAACGTTTCCTGTTTGAAGCCTGCAGGCACGTCACCTCTCCTCAAAGTTTCTACTTTCCAAACCTAAATCAGTTACACGAATGAAAATTTGTCCGACTGGATTGTCAGTCGTATGAACTGAAAACCATTTCTCTAAAAGTGATGGGATTCGCCGCAATTAAACGGAAATCGCAGTTGACTCAGTGAAATTAAACCATATTTATAATCAGTGAACTGCCACCGATTTAGAACCATCTCTGCTCCGTACTAAACTGTCCCCCCTCCCCTTCACCATTTCCCAAAAATATTTTCGCCAGTCAATAGCTTGCATGAATCATCCGACTTCGAGTAGAAGAGTTAAGGCTCCCGCCTACCTAGCGCTTTATTCCGCGTTTGAGGCCGAGAAGCGCGGGGACGATAAGAGCGACACTGCCACGCACATCAAGGGCGCCATCGCCGTTAAGACTAAGGCTTTGAATTGGCGTGCAGTGATCTCGTCGCAGCACTGCCTGTACTTATGGGACTTCCAGAGGATACCCAATTATTTTATTGACGGGAAGTCTGTATGAAGTTCAGTGCAGTACTCTTGAGTAGTTTTATATGTATTTTGAGATACAGTACTTTGAAAAAGCCGTTTTAAACCATTTTTGGAGCACTCTGAAATGGTGTTTTTACTGTACTTGTATTGTGTTTCCTCGGGACTCTTTCGTTTACTCCCCCGTCTTCATTCTGCTNATGGTGTTTTTACTGTACTTGTATTGTGTTTCCTCGGGACTCTTTCGTTTCCTCCCCCGTCTTCATTCTGCTGCATCTCCGCCTCCATTTCGTATCGCCTCGTCCTTTCTAACACACTGTAACGCGGTTCAAGCGCCAGGCAGGCGGGGTGACTCCTGTCGCTTACGAACATGGCCTCTCCGATGCACGCGTGGCATTGTGTTCACGCAGACCGACTCTCCCATCAAAATGCGAAAACGCGGGTGACCCAGAAACGTTGTTACTGCATCGCGTATCTTCGAGGCAAATTAAAACACAACAGTGTAAAATCGAGTAAGCGCGTTGGGCTCAGAATTGAAAATCAACATCGTGGTTGGCGTGGGAAATGGAAAGGGGGGTAGGGGGTATGTTTTTCCCGGACAACGTCGGCTTTGTTAAAGCAGCGTTCACAACATAGTGACGTGGCGCGGCCAACGATGGTTTATAAAAGCTATTCACGACTGAGAGACAGGACGTTGGTGGCTGGGACCGTTTCAGACTGCACCACTGTCTGCCGTCCTTTATGTTCTATTATTTTATAAACATAAAGTTTACATCGAAACTGGTAGAACGAAAGGATAATGTTGCGCCTATTAAATGATTCTATGCGTGTCTCAACCACCTTTCACAATATATCTTTAAAAAAAAAAAACACTTTGTGCCCTTTGAATAAAATAATATTTCTACATGAGAGCAAAATTGAGTAAATTAATAAGAATATGTGTTTTTGTGTTTTATGAGTCTATAAATTTTAATTTTCCTGCAATTATCAGAGTATCAAATTCTTTTTACAGAAACCTTTTGGAGAAATGTGGCCCAGGAAAATATGGAAAAAAACTTTTTTTGTTTGAAGGTGATACCGTGAACGTTAGCCAAGACACACTTAAAATAATTTAACACATAAAACTCTGTTCTTTAACTTGCACGGTCCCACACTAGGCAGCCGCGTTAAGTTATATACATATGTGCTACAAGATTCCCCTCTAAGACTAAAATCTTTAATATTAACAGCAGAATTTACAAAATAGAAATGGATATGGCTATTTGTGTATTTAATATTCACAGACACAAAAACTTGTAAATGAATCTGAATCCTGACAGCAGAAATGCATAAACAACTTATAAGTTTCGCAAAATGTTACAACACGACCTAAGTTTTATTTGATATTAGCAACACCAGAACATTTATCTTTAATTCTAATCACCTCGAAAAGAAAATTTTGCATCACCTATAATTCGCTGCACATGAGGAATGTTCGCTGGGACAATAAAGACAAAAATACATTCAAGTCTGGAGTTATATTCTTTACAGATAGAATGAATTTTATCTCATAATTTCACTTGGGCCATGAACAATCTAGTTCAGTTTAGTTGAGAGATTTGGGCGGCTCTTAACAACAAGGTCTTGAGAGCCGATGAAGGTGAAATGAGGTGAGGAAGGAGCAGCGCCGAAATGCAACGGTGAGGGAAACAGGATATCATCGAGAAAACCAGTCTACCAGAGGCATCGTCCGGCACGATTCCCAGTTGCGAAAATCCAGGAGTGACCCGGCCGGGTATTGAACCCGGTTCGCCTTGGTGGGTGGCAATAATTCTAACTGCTCAGCCACCGTGGCCCCTGTGAACAATCTAGTAACTAAAAAATCTCAGTGGTGCATTTATCGTTTAGAATTAATCTCGACCCTATCGTGCAAAGATGAGAGCTCCAATGTTTACTAAACTTTCCATTTTCTCTGTCGACATCCTCAGACGCTGGCAAAACCAACGTCTACGTTAACGCCAACCGTAGACTGAGTATGGGCTAGAGTAATCACTCTAGCTACGCAAAACCAACGTCTACGTTAACGCCAACCGTAGACTGAGTATGGGCTAGAGTAGTCACTCTAGCTACGCAAAACCACTCTCCGTGTCCCAACATTTGACTGCTTTTCTGCCAGCATGACCGACATAAACGACATGGATAGGGTTTTGAGGTTAGAACATTGTTTTTGTAAACATATGCTTTGAGGTGTTTAAATAATTCCTCCAGCCATTTTATTACAATTTGATGAAATTCAAATTGGTAAAAGTATTTTATTCATATAAAAGGGGCTGTTGTCTTCTGGAAAATTAAAATATAAACAAACACGTTCATCACTGATGGCCATGTGACTTTGACAGTTGCGTTGGTGTGGGGCAGGTCAATTCTGGGTACATGCGCAGAATACGAAAAATCTGTCTATAGTAAATTCACGGTTACTTCACACTTTTCTGAAGCCGTATTAAATTTCTACTTTTAGGGTATTCCTCCTCCGCCCCATACAAACAAAGCTTACCTGGATGTAGGAAATTACACCAAAAGGGACAGCGAACAGCATTCGTGCGCACTCAGTGTAATAAAATTTTGCATAAGAACTAAGCATTACCAACACACTTATTTTCTACCTGTTTTTATTCATATTAATTACAAATGAAGTATTATAATGTGTAAGTAAAATATATGTAAAAGTTCAGTTTAACAAAAAAAATTATAAACCATCATGTTAACAGAAGTGTAAAACACTTGTGATACATGGCATATTTAGGAAACACTCAGCCCGTCATTCACGGGGAGATTTTTCAAAGGTTTGATTCAAAAAGTGTGAAGAAACCGCGAATAGACTATACCTCATCTTTGGTCTACGACTCGAACTCGCGTGTCGCTCGTCGCCGGCGGTTTATTTGCGCCGCTGTATTGTGAATAGCGCTTTATTCGCGCGCCGCGCCTCCACGCGATGAGAGGGCACCGCCTCAGGCTGGCCCTAGCGCATATTCATAACCACGTGACGTCGACTAACTAGCTCCTCCCTTTGCGCGGTGCTCCCTATTAGCGAAGAGAAGGCGGCGGTGGGATTGCGAGGCACACTTTTGTAATCTGCCCGCGGTGTGCGAATATCGCAAGGCACCGGTCCACGCATGGCGCCCGGAACGCCGCATGGCGCCCGGAAAACTGTTGCTCTCTCTCTCTCTCTCTCTCTCTCTCTCTCTCTCTCGCCAATACTCCGCCGTCATGTGAGCAGTTACGCGCTGTTCCCGGTTAAGACCGTACTTCACGATAATTTTTATTTCATTTTCTGAAAGAGATCTTTATAAAGACCACATAATTGTACATATTTGTAGTTAAATTATTATACAATGGAGAGCCAAAAAAAACTTTTATAGGCGTGCGTATGCAAATAACAAGGGTATGGAACCAATCAGAGTAACACGATGTGGTCGGCAGTGCCTATATAAGACAACAAGCGTCTGGCAAAGTTGCTAGATCGGTTACTGCTGCTACAATGGCAGGTTATTAAGATTGAAATGAGTTTGAACGTAGTGTTATAGTCGGCGCATGAGAGATGGGATATAGCTTCTCCGAGGTAGCGATACAATTTGGATTTTCGTGTACGACCATTTCACGAGTGTACCGTGAATATCGGGAATCCGGTAAAACATCAAATCTTCGACATCGCTGCGGCCGGAAAAAGATCGTGAACGAACGGGACAAACGACGACTGACGAGAATCATTAAACGTGACAGACGTGCAACCCTTTCTCAAATTGGCGCAGATTTCAATGTTGGGGCATCAACAAGTGCCAGCGTGCGAACTATTCAACGGACCATCATTGATATGGGCTTTCGGAGCCGAAGGCCCACTCGTGTACCGTTGTTGACTGCACGACACAAAGCTTTACGCCTCGCCTGGGCCCGCCAACACCGCCATTGGACTGTTGATGACTGGAAACACGTTGCCTGGTCTGACGAGTCTCGTTTCCAATTGTATCGGGCGGATGGACGTGTACGGGTATGGAGACATCCTCATGAATCCATGGATCCTATATGTCAACAGGGGACTGTTCAAACTGGTGGAGGCTCTGTCATGGTATGGGGCGTGTACAGTTGGCGTGAAATGGGACCCCTGATACGTCTAGATACGACTCTGACAGGTGACAGATACGTAAGCATCCTGTCCGATCACCTGCACCCATTCATGTCCATTGTGCATTCCGACGGACGTGGACAATTCCAGCAGGACAATGCGACACCCCACACGTCGAGAGTTGCTACCGAGTGGCTCCAGGAACACTCTTCTGACTTTAGACACTTCCATTGGCCACCTAAATCACCAGACATGAACATTATTGAGCATATCTGGGATGCCTTGCAACGTGCTGCTCAGAAGAGATCTCCACCGCCTCGCACTCCTATGGATTTGTGGACTACCCTGCAAGATTCATGGTGTGAATTGCCTCCTGCATACCTTCAGACATTAGTAGAGTCCATGCCACGTCGTCTTGCGACACTTATGCGTGCTTGTGGGGGCCCTACACGATATTAGGCAGGTGTACCAGTTTTTTTTTGGCTCTTCAGTGTACAACGTGTTTAGGAAATATGTGTACAAACTCGGGCGCGTGATATGTGACCAGAANTTTTTTTTGGCTCTTCAGTGTACAACGTGTTTAGGAAATATGTGTACAAACTCGGGCGCGTGATATGTGACCAGAAAAGAGGAAGATTGATATAGGACACTCATGGTCCATCTCAAATAATAAGGGCTGTTTAAGCTCTTAAAGGAGGAGGGTGACACACATATTACATGGGATATTATACAAAGTACTTGCGTCAGAGGCACACAAATTGGTATACGGATTAATTAAACCAAGATCATGGATAAAAGGAAGGTATGGTACGTCGTACACACTCCCATCATTTAAATAATTGGAGTTGGCACCCTTTGATAACATGCAACATTTACACCGTGAGATTACATTTATTGTGGATACCATCGGACGAAGCAGGACGTCGTAATTAGCAAAAAAGGACCCCTATTTGTAACTTTCTACGACCCACCATTTCCGTGTAAAACGCAAACGAAGGGTACAATGGTAGCAAGGACATGACCTTGTGAGTTGGCAACATGTCCTGCAGCCGGTGGTAAACACATGTTGGTGGTATGATGCACGATGTTACTCGTCACAGCCAGTTCCCCTTCCCCCCCTCCCGAGCAGTGAAGTTTCCCACCCCGTCTGCCCGAGCGGCCTGTTATTCACAGCTTGTCGCTGCTTCGATTCACTAGGTACTGCAGACTTGAGCATGGACGAGCACACAAATCCTGAAATGAGTTAGATGGTCTTGGTGTATGGTGAAGTGTGAAGCAACAGCAAGGCAGCTGCGTGTGTGTCAGCCAAAGATAACCTGCCCGACGTCAGCCGAACCACCAAACATTAGCACACCTTACACAGCGACTACGGGAAACAGGCACGGAGAATGCATGCATGGAATGGCACAGTATGGTGTGTCCTCCATGAACAGCTGCTGCGACCATACCACGTACGTAGGGTACACGCACTGGGGCCAGCAGGTTATATCCCTCGGCTAGAATTTTGACGGTGGTTCATGCAGCGGTGTGAAATTGATCCTGATTCCCCGGCGATTGTAATGTTTACAGACGAAGCCACGTTCACACAGGAAGGCTTTTGCGACAGTAGAAATGTCCACATGTGGGACGACTCCAACCCACATGCAACTGTCACGAGAGGCTACCAGCAGCGCTTAGCCATCAACATTTGGGCCGGCATAATGGGAGGCAATGTCACTGGCCCATACTTGCAGCCGAACCGTGTGTCAGGTTTTCAATATTAAGATTTCCTGCAGTTCAAATTGCCACAGTTACTGGAGGATGTTGCAGTAACATAATACTGTTGTCACAACATTAAACTTCTCCTGTGCATATCTGTAGTGCATATTTCTATAACTGGCCATCGTGGTGTAGTAAACAGACTATTCGCCTCCCACCAAAGTGAACAGGGCTCGATTCCTGGCGGGGCCACCCGGATTTTCGCACGTGGGAAACACGTGGCGGACATTACTGTTGGTCTGCGAGTTTTCTCGGGGCACTCTTGTTTGTCCCGCCCCTCCATATTCTGCCGCTACTCCATCTACACTTCATTTCACCCTCGCCAGCGCTCAAGGACTCTGTTAAGCGACGAGCAAAACCTTTGATATCTCAAATACTTATTTCTCTAACATTTTTAAACTTAGAACTTTCACTTCACGACTTAGGCACGCGTGCACACTGGCAACGCAGACCCTAACGATCAAATCCTCGGTGGAGCCCTTAACATGCACACACAAGTTGTATCCAACTTTTAACAAATTATATTACAATACTGTATGAACTCGAAAAATGCTTTCAGAACTATAAGTAAATGGAAACTGGTTTGCTGCCGTGTATCACAGCTGAATTAACGCAATAATAGCGTGCTCATATGTATGTGATACTGGATTAATTTTGTACTTGGTGACTGATTATTTTTCAGGCTGACAGAGAAATAGTCTGCAACTATGATAACAAAGCGACACGGCTCAAAACGTTATCATAACGGCTGTGTAAAATAACTTTGTGAGCATGCTGAAGAATTAAGTTAATTACTGTAGTATATGTACTATAGTTACAAACCCTTTCAAAAATAAATAATGAAAATAATACAGGTTGAGGTAAAATACTATCAGAAAATGAGAAGCTTAAATATTTTCTACTTGTTTATTGTAATTTTCATTTAATTGCGTTCATCTTTACTGTGGACTACAACCGTTTGCTTTCATATGACGAGCCCAGCATTATTTCAAGATACGCCATAGGGACTGATAAAGGTGGTTGGAAAAGACTGTGGTTCATAAAATAAAGAAATGTAGGTGGTTGAATGGATGCCAGGTGCCTCAAAAACAAGTAGTGATAAGGAAATATTGGATAATAACTGTCGAAAATACGGTAGTTGAAAACAATGGTTCTCGTGAAACCGCAGATTTTTTGGCCTCTGGCCAATAAATGAGCAAAGGGAGGCATCAAATAACATCAGCAAGGACTATGAGAAATATAAAGGAACGAAATAAAGAGGCTTTTATAGATGGAATCGAAGAAGAAATTATGCTAAGAAACATTGCCACAACGAACTGTAGCCTGAAGACGTCATTGAAGAAGGGCTACTTAGAACGATTTCTTCTGACTGTAACTCTCTTCAACCATCACATTCATGATTCTATAACGAAATTTATGAATAGACAACAAAATATTGACTTTCATTTAAGTCCTGAAAAATATTAACGTTTAAATATTTTATATTTGTATAAAAAAAAGAAAAATACAATCCAACTGCTTACTGCAATACCCATTTGACAATGTTCGTACTTCACTAAGTGATGTAACATAGTTTTATTGAAAACTTTACTTCCTAATTCAAGCGAAAGCAGTTTATACCTTTAAGTAAAATGCCCTGAAATCTATCAAAATATATTTATATTACAGCTACTTTAATTATTTGCATATACCTACATACTCTCTTAAGCTGAATCAGTGATAGTTTCACTGTTTAAATCAGTTAACAGCATCTGACTTATTCAACAGTCACTTCACTCAATTTAACTGTCCAATTAGCGGGAAAAGGTCAGTTTTCCTTCACATATTTGTTCAGTTACATTTTCCACTGATTAATCAAACCATTTCATTCGCTGTTTTTCAGTGATTCTGTTTTTGACTGATGGATCAGTTAAACAAGGCGTATCAAATTAAATAATATAAACTAATAACACCCATAAAATATATATTTTTAAATATGAATTTCGTCTTTTATAACAACATTTCAAGAGGTCACGTAAACATTCCGTCTTTTATTTCGTTTTTAAATCTTTCATTTTGTTTCCACATAACCATCACAGCGCCTGGTTTGAAGGTTTAAACTGCATTAAATGCAGTGAAGTGAGTACATGCATACCTACTATTTGTATTAAAAATCCTAATTTTACCAATTTATTTGACTAAAAACGAAATTTCAAGTTACATATTTTCGATAAAAAATTTTAATACCTACATTTTTTCTCTCCCAGTCAACGTTGGCTTTGGCTTCGTAACTCAATTGGTAAGATGACGAATACTTTCACTTATATTTGTTTTATTTTGGTTTGTGTAACTTTTTATGTAATTTTTTTGTGTTTCTCGCAACATCCAAAAAGCAATGGCTTATGTCCAAATCGGTAGTTCATTCAACAAAAGCAGATGGTTTTAAAATGAGCAAGTCTGTAACAGGAATGTTGCCAATTAAAAATTAATTTAAGAGTATTCGAAGTCATATTTGCCAAACATGGTGTAGCAGTCACAAAGTAGTTATATTTATAGAAATAACAATTAAAGATAAGTGACGGAGAAGATAATTAATTAAATTTCTTCCCCGAATATAAATCTGTCTGCTTCATAAAAAAAATGTTTTCAGGGCACACATTGTAAATGTTGATGAAAAGGGGGGATTATAGAATGGAAACTCGTTTTAATTTTTAACTAGGAGAACATTGCACTTTAGAAGGGATAATGCTATGTAATATTTGCAGTAGGCTTAGGCTGGATATAGTAATTACAGTATACGGTAATTAGACCAATTTACCGCCAAGTAAAAGCATCCGGTGAGGATTTTTTTTTCTCTTCATCTGATACAGGCACTATCATCTTAGAAGGGACCATTTTTCAAAAGTAGTTTAACGTGACCNATACCCTGCGCAAAGAAAGATAAGAAAGATGGATTTTTACTCTGAGAAACCAAAGGGTCGAGCGTAAAAAAAAACTAGGAAAGTCCAAGTGAGTAAGACGCAATTTTTCTTTTGCGTTAAGAATGCACATTCTCGCCCATTCTGTATTTATAAAATTGTACGCTTTAATTTCAGAAATATATATCATCATATTTCAAAAATATCAATTTACTTTCGTTAGTAACACGAATAATTATATGCGCCAGATATTTCTCTTTCAGAGATATATATTTTATACCGGTTACTCTAAAGGTGCATTTAATAGACAAAAAAATGGATTTTTGTGAGACTCCGTATCCTATCTCTCTTCCGAGAATACCAAACAAATTCCATATGAGATGGATTCGCACATAGTTTGCACAGAAAACTTGTAACATAATATCTCCTTGCAAGAGAACACTTATAATAACTCCGCACTTTAGTTTCGTTTTTAACATCGTGGACGTTAATTAATGTGAAGAAGTTCGTTAAACTTTCATAGTACTATCTGTACTCCACTCCCATTTCTTAAAAAAAAAAAAAAAAAATTCTTGACCGTAATGTATTTTACCAGATTCCTATTTACGCATATCTGTCCGGCTGATATGAAGTTGGTCACGTGGTTATCATATAAGTACCATCATTATCGCTTGTTCTGTGCAACTTGCATCATAAAATAGAGAATGTTTTGTTTCGTGATCTCGTATAAGTAGGCACTGCCTTGCAGGAGAAATTGTCTTGATAAATCAGCACGGTAGCTATCTCACACGAGTTTTGTAATTTATTACGCTGTGATAAAGCTTAAAAAAATATATTGCTAAAGAAACACAGAGAAATTATTATTTTGTGTACCTGAAATAATTTATTATCAGTTACGGTAATGTAATGTTTAATCTACACAGCCGGGAAGGATTATATTTAATTATGTATATTTNTAATTTATTATCAGTTACGGTAATGTAATGTTTAATCTACACAGCCGGGAAGGATTATATTTAATTATGTATATTTTGTAAGAATCGGGTGTTTATGATTTTCTGACTGGCTTAAACCCATGTGACGATCTGAAAATAGTCAAGTCGTGATGTAAATAACTTTTATTAACCACTCATTGAGTTTGACTCAGAATGTCTTCTGTAATAAAATTTTTTAATTCTTAATATCGCCATTGCTTAAAATATGAGCTTCTGTTGTGTTTTTACTCGTGTATGGCGATGGTTATGAAATGTAATATTTCAACTGATCCCCAGTCGTAGCGACTGTCTGTTTCGGCTGACCTCCCGTGGTGCAGTCGGTTGCCGCCCCTGTCTGGAGTGCGGTAGGTCAGGGGTTAGAAGCCCGTAAGGCATGGGTGTTAGTTTAAGTTAGATCATAAGTTAGTTTGTAAGNAGTGCGGTAGGTCAGGGGTTAGAAGCCCGTAAGGCATGGGTGTTAGTTTAAGTTAGATCATAAGTTAGTTTGTAAGCCGTCCTCTGATAAGCCGCCAGGCATAACAGTGGGGGACGTTAATAAGCCCTATAAAATACTGTCGGTTTCAGAAGNCCGTCCTCTGATAAGCCGCCAGGCATAACAGTGGGGGACGTTAATAAGCCCTATAAAATACTGTCGGTTTCAGAAGTCTCTGTGAATTGTGCATTTATTTTACTATTATTACTAGCCCAAACATTATAAAAATGCTTCGTTAGTATTATTATATAAGTTTCAAATCTTACCATGTATAGGATTTTATTAAAATATTTTAAGTCTAAAGAAATGCATTTACTTATTATTGAAAGATTTAGAAAGATACTGTAGTGTTTTTAACGTGCCCCATTTCACGTTATAAAAACTGTCGAAAGACTGAAGTGCACACGAACGTAAACCTATTTACATACAAACTACGTCAATATAAATTTAATGTACTCCAATATTGCTGAAAACTGCTTTTTCAGACTGCCGTTTCTCAAAATACACGAACCGGGTTCATGCGAAACTGTGATAGAGGAAAGCATCGGACTTTGCTACTGTGTACGACGGGGGAACTGCACGCGAGTGCACAACTTAACGCGTAGAGGCGATGTCGCTTTATATGTGCCGGCTGGCGTCGCCCTTTCCGCCTTTCCGCTTCATCGATTTTTTGCCTCACTCACACACACACACACACACACACACACACACACACACAAACAAACACGCCCCTCACTGGGTGGCAACCTTAACAGCTGAAGAGTGGTTAATATGGGGAGTCCAATATGCAGGCATTTCTACCCACGCGCTGATCGCAAAGGCCCTCGCACTAAGTTCAGTTCGTTGGAGATCAAATAATTGTGATAAGCACGTGGTCTGTAGCCCATTCACGGTTACTTCCAACTTTTTTGAAGTCCTGCTTAAGTTCTACTTCCAGGATATTCTTCCGCCTCTTGCAAACTAAGCTTAATCAAGTATAGAAAATTATACCAAAAGGACAACGCGCCGCATTCGTGCGCACTCAGTGTAACTTTGCATAACAACGATTTCTTACTAGGCATTGCCAACACACTGTTTTCTCACTGTTTTATTCATATTAATTATAAATTAAATATTATGATTTATAGATAAAATATAAGTAAAAGTTTATTCTAACCAAGAGTAAGGAGTTTTTCCGTTAAAGAAGGATAAAACGCTCGTGATACGTGGTATATTTAGGAAATAATCAAACACGTCATACAAGGGGTGATTTTTCAAAGGTTAGATACATACAGTGTAAATAAACAGCTAATAGATTATAACAACGAACATCTACTGTTTCCCTAGCTACACATGCTAGTGAAACAGCTTTTTCTCATTAATTACATTCTGGGAAAAATACATTTATTTAAAATAGATTCAGGATTCCCTTTTGGAGAATCGAGAAGGGTTGCTGAAAAAAAGGAAATATATACGTGAAGGCTATCTTCAAGTAAAGTGCAGTAAATCGGAATTCTGTTACGACTCTCGTTTTTTTTTTTTTTTTTTTCAGTATTTAATGATCCCCTTTCATATAGGCCTTTTCACAGTTAACTGAGCACTTTTTTAATCAACCATTGAAATATGTCACTGCTCCCACCCGCATATATCTTAACGCGCCAAGTGACTGGTATAAGCCCAGTAAAGTTGCTAACGAATGAGAGAAAGTTGTTCCTTATCTTAACGTCGAATTAAAAGTGTTAGCTAAGCATTTGTGACTACTGAAATTATTTCTTTTCATTTCAGTTTCTTAATGCGCAAATTTGTACTATATTTACGCTTCTAATTATTGCACGATTTCATTTGACCGCAGCAAGAATAAAGTGACCAGGCCCTCGGCAGTGTTAATTTTACGTATGGTGGAAGAATACACAGTGCACACACAACAAGTAGAACTGACGCAGGGCTTTCAGAAGTGCTCAGTTTACCGTGAACAGAACTGTACTCCTTTTCGTCCCGCATTATCGAGATGGTTAAATGATGACGTGTGAGCGCCGTACCTCGGCAATACCGCGCGATGCGTGCCAAGAAGATTTTCGAAACAGCGGGCAGGGGGAAGCTACGGACGAGTGCTTTATTTCGCAACCGATATTGCGAATGTTGGCGGGGAGGGCGATGATACCCCGGCGCTCGGTGGAACAAAGTAACGAGTTCCCGCCCCTTCTTGCTCGTTTGCCGTGCCGTCGGGGAGTGAATTCGCCTCTCATCCGAGTGGTATTAGGAGCAGTTCAGGAGCTCATAAATTACTCGGTTGCGCGGTGGAGTCCGCCTCCACCACCCCTATCCCCCCCCCCCCCAAATCCGCACCAAACCTTTTCCTACGTTTGGCGGTGGGGAGTTGGGGGAGCCAGATGGAAGAGGAGGCTGTTGCTTGCTTCGTCTCATTACTTTTAATGCCTTGTAAAGTGGATCATGAGAGATATGCGGTGGAGTTTTCCCTTATTTGTGAGGGGTGAGAAGGGCCTGTCAGGAATTAGGGAAGGAGTGGGGGTTAGGAATTGGATGGACCCCTTGAGGAATCTGCGGGAGAGACGCAGGAATTTCCCCGTTAAACGTAGCTCCAGGGAGTTTGCCGCACGTCCGCCAAAGGGTTCGTTTTTGCTAGGTTGGGGCCGATGCGATTAGGTCGACGCCCCCACGCCGACCGAATGCGACTTTGGCTTTATGGCCGCGCGCGTCTCGAGTCGATACGACGGCGCAGGACTTTGCGCGGTGACCATACGTTTATGCGGCATACGGTAAAGGCTAAACGTACTGTATGATTACCGAGAAATTGAAATTCCTCTGGAGGATCTTTCTGGACTTAAAATTGCCCTGGAACGGTGACGTGTCTGAAGCTGGCCCCGTGGTCAGAGCGTCTTTCTGTACGAAATAGGTCAGATAACATTAATTAGCAAACTTTGCTGTTATCACTCTTCGATCTGCGTAGTCTCATATTAAAAAACCAGCGTGTTTTGCAAATACGTGTAGCTACCGCGGACTAATACAGCGTATCCCTTNGCGTAGTCTCATATTAAAAAACCAGCGTGTTTTGCAAATACGTGTAGCTACCGCGGACTAATACAGCGTATCCCTCCTCCCCTGGAATCTAGCATAAATTTCCTTATTAATAATTACCCCTCCCCCTTCCCCTCTCTTCACAGCGAGCGTGCTTCGCTTACTCTGAGTGTGTTTGATGTCGAGTTCGAACCGAATGAGCTNCCTTCCCCTCTCTTCACAGCGAGCGTGCTTCGCTTACTCTGAGTGTGTTTGATGTCGAGTTCGAACCGAATGAGCTTCGGGACTGCGGTGGTGTAGTGGTTAGACTACTCGCCTCCCACCCAGGCGAACCGGGCTCGAATCCCAGCGGGGTCGGTCCAGGATTTCGCATGTGGGAATCGTGCCGTACGATGCCACTGGTCGGCGGGTTTTCTCGGGGATCTCCCGTTTCCCCGCCCTCGCATTCTGGCACTGCTCCATACTCACCTCGCTTCACCCTCATCGGCTCTCAAGACCTCGTCGTTAAGAGCCTCTCAGATCTCTCCACTCCACTCCTCTCCGAATGAGCTTCTGGAAGCGATTTGAGGCGACACCGAAGTAAAATTTTGGCACTTCAAAATTGTGACGTTTTAGCCAACATGTAAACTTTTTCAAGTAGCTGTTTAAACGTTTGTATGTGAGAACCCTGAAAACTAAACACTAGATTTGTTTAATGCCCCAGTGGTTTTTTGAGAATTCAAAAATTACTGAATAATATTTACAAATATTTAGCTTCGTAACCACCAAAAAAAATTGATGCAAATTTTTGTGAAAGCATATATACTCGAATTGGGTTTTTAACATCTAACGTTACAATACAAATTCTGCACGTGACCAGTAAAATCAAATTCCAGGTGGACAGAAAACCCCTAAGCCAAAAAGTTTGTTATATGTATGTTATTCTTTGTCTTCGTCCACGTTTAAGGTAACTGATCTAACTTTTCCACATTTTCTTAGGAAACATTTTATTAAACAGCATTACTAGTAAGGATAGGACAATAAAGACAACACCGAATTTAACATGTACTTATATTTATGAGCAGAAAACAAATTTCAGTGCTTACCGTTATTCAAAATCATAACAGTCGCACAAAGTCGTTGTGGGTTTACCTCGGAATTTTTATGACATTGCTTTTTATATGAAAACGCGGAAGGTTTTGAGAAATTTTAACTGGCGATAGTAAAACTGCCAGATAAACTTTAAAACACGTGCGTCAGGATATCAAGCAAGGAAAATTAATAAATTGATGCTGCAAAACATGTTAATGGAAAAATAATTTGCTTGTGACACTTCTGTAAGTTTGTTATGTGTATGCTAACTAATCACTGTATTCATAGTCCCTGATAAATTTAAATTAAAACTCCTAATTGTTGATAAAAAGTTTTGCTTTGGCAAATAAAGAGTTCACTTGATATTTCCCATATCTTCAATGTTCTAATGTTTAAACAAGTTTTAGGTAGTTTTTTTTTTAGTTCATAATTTAATCTTACTTTTTAATGTCCTTATATTTTTTTTTATACCGCTGCATTTAGTGGTGATGAAAATGTTTCAACCGTGTTATATTTAAACAAAGTTTGTTTGAAATTATTTAAATTTCGGCCCTAGTATTCTGGCGTAAAAGTGTACATTAGTTTTAAAATTCAGTGGCAGTATATTTTGCATTTTTTTTTTAAACTTCGTTGGGTACACGAAGGTTCTACCTACTGAAAGCTAAGGTTTTATACGCATATTATCTCTCTGAGGAATTATCTGTAACCGTGCGAAACTGCGTAGTCGTAAAACTGTGGAAATTTACTTATTTATCCCGTAGTTTTATTGTACAACCATATGAGTTTATTTTTATACTGCAAGTTATACCAAAGCAAATGTGTGATTGAAAAGTCGTCCTCTAGTACAGATATTTTTAACGTTTTCATTATCTATAAACTGATAAACCAAAGTTTAAATTCTGCTACTGAAAACGCTTTATAAACTTCAACATATTTTTTTCGATTACTTTACGTAAAATTTCGAATACTGCAATGGTACTGTGGATAATACGTATTTCTCGATTCAACTATTTTACTTTGTTGGTTAGGCTGTTGGAACACGTGTGTTTACACTCTCGTAAGTGGGAATCGTGCAGGACGACTCCGCTGGTCAGCGGGTTTTTTCGGGGATCTCCAGTCCCCCCCCCCCNCCAATTTCACCCCCATCGGCTCTCAATACCTCGTTGTTTACATGTTTACGCTCCTAATTAACTTACTGTTGATATGCTGAAGCTGTAGAAGGGACACAAACCTGTGTTTGTAAAATTATAAAGTTCTTGTTTCCGAAAATGAATTTTGCGTTGTATGCAATAAGAAGTAAAATAATTAAGTTACTGTGTATATGTTAAGGTAAAATATGTTGCGGTATCATTTCTTTTAATTTATCAATTAAATATAGGTCGGCCCAGTGGCAGCCCAAGTTGACTTCCGTGCCCACTGTAACGCGATAAATATGTTCTACATCATGTTCTTGTATGTTCACGATAAATTATGCCATGGCTTGCGAAAGCGTGGGAAGTGAGTTTAAATATTTGGAGGGCCTTTGACAACTATAGGTTTTCACAGTAAACTGGGCACTTTCGAAAGCCCTGCTTAATATCTACTTGTATGTACGTTGTGTATTCTTCCGCCTTATGTAACATTAACACTGTCATGGGCCACGTCACTTTATTCATGCGTCTGTCACGTGAAACTGTGAAATTATTTAAAAAATTATTATTTTACATATCTGTTCTTTTTTACATTTAGATGCGTAAAAAAACAGAAAGCAAAATAAATAATTTAGGTTTTCACAAATGATTCACCAACACTTTTTATTCAACGTTAAGACATGGAGCTACTTTTCCTCCGTCGTTACCAACATTATTCGGCACATTTCACTCAGTGCGCCCGTTATGCAGGTAGGAGCAGTGACTTTTTTTCTAAAGTTGAATTAAAATGTGCTCACTTTATCGTGAACAGCCTTTATATCTTTAACGTTTGCAGGGGTGAAGTAATACGGGGATGGAACAGCGACAGAATGTAGGGGAGGACGGGGAGGGAGGACGGAGGTTTCTCTGTAAAACCCACTGTCCAACGACAGTGTCCGCCACGTTTTCCCACACGGGCAAATCGGGTGTTACACTGCCAGGAACAGAACCCATACGGGAATGGATAATATCAATTGAAAAATTTAGTAGGGAAGTCTCTGTTAATTCACCCAAAGCGAATAAAAATACTAATATTTTGCCATGTACGTAATGGATAGAGACGACGGTTTATCACAGGAAAAATGACTTTTCCTAGGATTCATCACACTGCGTACACATGTCCGGCAGTTTTCTTTCCTTGCTGGCTATCACGCATGCATAAAGAAATTAGTTTTCTGATACTATAAAGCAGAACGTCTGTGATTGGCCTGCAGAGAACTGAGCTGAGTCTAATCTTGAACAATACGTTTTAATAGGATAAACTAACTATAGTCCATTCACGGTTTCTTATAACTTTTCTGAAGCCGTGCTAAAGTTCTACTTCCAGGATATTCCTCCGCCTCAAACAAACAAAGCTTAACCGAGGATAGAAAATTGCACCATAGGGACAACGCATCACATTTGTTCGCACTCATTGTAAAATTACGTTGCATAAGAACTATTTCTTACTAGGCGTTACCAACTTGCATATTTTCTCTTTACTTTTATTCAATGAAATATAATCATTTAAAGATAAAAATATAAGTAAAAGTGTAATTTAACCAAAAATGTCAAGACAAGTATAAAACGCTCGTGATAATTGACATGTTTAGGTAATAACCAAACACGTTGTACATGGGGTGATTTTTAAAAGGTTCGGTTCAAAAAGTGTGAAGAAACCGCGAATTGACTGTAGAGTGTTATCTAAGATACATATGTCGGTTCAAAAAAATTTCTACGATTTCCAGAGTCTCTAATGATGGACTAAAAGTCCACGATGCAACAGCTGACCGACCGCCATTGAAACAGCGCATATTCATTCGTGTGGAGCGACGGACGCAGGTACAGTTTCGACGGATCTCAGCTTAGGGATGTTGAAAAAATATCGATATATAGGAATGGCGATATTATATCAACGGTGTATAGATATAAATCATCGATATATTTCAACGATATTTTATATAGAAATCAATATCTTTATCCAGGAATCGGAAATAAATATTTCTTAAATTATCTTATAATAAGCGCTGTTTGAATACAAAAGTTAAATTAAAAAATTACTATGTTTACATTAGTAACATGCACCAAAAAAGGCGCCACGACGCCACATCTTTCTACAATGCCTCTTGTCCTCAAAATATAACATTCCAAGCAATGTTACATTCGCCAAGTCCTGCAATACAAAATATCGAATTCCTATGTACCGAAAATAGATATTTTTCTTACGATACATCGTTTCGTAAAACGATACTTTTATAAATAACCAATATAAATAAAATCGATATTTTTTCCGATATCAGTTTCCCTATACTCAGCTAGCGTGATCTCTGCGGGCGACTCCCGACAGAAAGTAGCGCGAGAAGCGGAACGCCAGAACCCGCGGGGCGATGCAGCGGGTCCAGCAAGCCACTTTGTACTGCAAGATTGATGAGCGCCATTACTCCCGGCGCTAGGAACTTCCTCTCAATCAGCCTTCGCCGTTCCTTTTCCTCCTGCCGTCTGCCGAGCCTGTGACGTCACCATCAAAGACAACCGAGTCAGATGCGCCGCTATAGTCTGTTCGCTGTTTCTTCACATATTTTTTTTAAATATCAAACCTTTGCAAAATTACACCATGCATGACATGTTTGCTTGTTTCTTAAATATGTGACATATTGCAAGCGTTTTATACTTGTGTTTACATTAAAATACCTTAATTTTGGTTAAATTAAACTTTTAGTTACATTTTATTTAAAAATTATAATATTAAATTCATAGTTTAAATAACTAAAACCAGGGAGAAAATAAGTTAGTTGGTAATGCTTGGTAATAAGTAGTTTCCATACAAAATTTTATTACACCGAATGCGGTGCCTTGTCCATTTGGTGTAATTTTCTTGACTTCATCACTGCTTGCATGAGGCGGAGGAATATCCTGGAAGTATAACATTAGTAGGACTTCATAAAAATTGGAAGTAATCGTAAATGGACTACAGTAGTCGTTGATAAACTTTATTGTAATTAAAATTTCACTTCAGTTTTTCTTAATCGCCTAGTTTTGAATACAAAAAAAAAATATAATTGGAATAACACAATTAAGGTATTCTTTCAGAGGCAAAGACATAAAGAATAAATATTTTCAAAGTCTTGAACATCATTAACGTTTCTACTTATAGTCACCATTATTTTATTCGGTATATGCTTTTTAATTTCACATTCGCAAATGCATCTCAAACAGAAAACGTAGACAGTAAAATAAAAATCGCTCCCATATTATGTTTATTACTGAGATGGGACCGGGCATTTCCACTTCATAATCTGACCCTACAACTGATTCCTCTTCTGTTATTGGATTATAATCATGCGCTTGGACTGTGAACTATACTGAAAATTCTACACGCAAGTAGCCCTGTGATGTAGCCAGTAAACATAGTTATTTATATTAATTATAAATTGAATATTTTAATTCATAGACAAAATATAAGACGATTTAAACTTAACAAAAATAAGTTATTTTTATATTTACACAGACATAAAACAACGTTTGTGATACATGGCGTATTTAGGAAATAACGAAACACGTCATAGATGGCGTGATTTTTCAAAGGTTTTATTAAAAAAGTGTGAAGAAACCACAAATAGACTATACCAGATTCTTGGACTATCGGGAACGGGGAAGGAAGTGGAAGTCCTTTAATAAGGAATCATGTCGGCATTCGTCTGAAGAGGTTTCGGAAAACAAATGTAAAACGTAAATCAGTTTGTCCGGAGCGGGAATTTAACTCGGGTCCTCCTAATGCGAGTCTGCTTTGTTATGTTACCACTGAGTGGTTTCTCTTAGTGGCAACATTGAGAATAACCTTTTCCCTTTCCAGGCATTGCAAATAGTGCCGTGATCTTCTTCGCTCCTTTTTTTTTAAGTAATTTTTTTTTAACGCATACACAATATATTAAATTCATTACACGTTCTAATGACGGAGTAAATTAACTAAAAATCTAAAACTCTCCAATTTTTTTTCAGAATCAACATATTAAATAGGTCCTATTTAATATCGTTGCCCACTCCTGCCCTCAGTCCTCGCCGCTATTGACGACGCTGTCGTTTCTAATGCTACTTCAATCACAGTCGCATTGCCCTCTATTTTTTTAGCTGAAATTAGGCACAGGTGGCTGAGTTGGTAAATAGCCCAGACGACACGATGGCCTGAGGTCAATCCCGTGCAAATGGTTTCTGAATTGCGTCAAAAATAGTTCCTTCTGACAGTGTTATTAATCCAGCATCATTTCCGTTCTAATGCAATTCCGGCACTGCTGATATTAAGTAATAACTTTAAAATGCATTTGCTAAGGGTGCCGTGCTAGCTGCAGCTGAAAAAAACTGGAATGGCTGCTCAAACTGTAGGAACTGTGAAAGTCGCAGAGGGAAAAGAAATCGAACCACGAATATTAATTAGTTCGGAGAATACGGTAAAAGTTCCTCCCTGCGATGTGCAGATACGGGATTTATTTATCACGCGGAACGTCGGATACGAACTACGTGAAAGTGTACGGGATGGGGGATATAAACTACCCCCGCGTTTTCTCGCGAAACGAACCGGGGGGCGTTGCGCTTTAAGGGCATTCAGACGAGCATCCAGCCGTCCCCTCGTTCCATACGAGACAGTATTAAAGGGATAGTGCTTGCACATGACGAGTGCACTCGCTCTTGCAAACATTCAGGGGATATAACGTAATCAGCTACAGCCAGATAAAAACCAAGATAAAATAGCATGCATTCAGTCTACATATCATGCATCCTTAATCGTGAATAGGATAATTACACTAACCCTCGGTTAAACAAGCATTTCTTATTACGTTCTTGCTTCCATGCATTGAGTGCCCTGCCACAATTTGAAAAAAAAAAAAAAAAAAAAAATTAACCATAGAGTAAATATGACGCATAGTGGATTTTGTCATACAAGCCCGTTCCCAACATTGGTATGACAGCCCAAAAAAATGTGTTCAAATAGCTACGTAGGTTTTTTTACGTAGTTTTTTTTTTCAGTAGACGGAAGCTTCTATAGCAAAAACTAGCGACATATTTTAGCGGGATCTTTAATAAAACGCAATTGAATTCGCGATTTCAGTACCAGTGTCCAATAAATGGAAATTTGCATATGAAGAATATTTAATGCTTCCCACAAAATAAACAGCGTCCAAAAAAGGAACTCATTCACACGTTGGAGACATTATTAAGGTCTGTTCACGGTTAAATGTACACTTTTGAATTCAACCTTCGAAAAATGCCATTCCCTCTACGTGCGTATATTTCAACGGGCACACTGAGCGATATTCGCCCAGTCAAGTTGGTAACGACGAAGAGAAAGTAGTTCCGTGTCTTAAAGTTTAATTAAAAGTGTTACGTAAACATTTGTGAATGCCGAAGTTATTTATTTTTATTTATTTGTAATGCATAAAGCGTAAGAATTAGCAAATTGGCGAAATATTTACTTTTCTAATAATTTCACATTTCCACTTGACCGACGCATGAATAAAGTCAGCAGGCCCATGGTAAATATTAGTTTCACTAATTTAAGAATACACAGTTTGCATACGAGTATATATGTAGCAAGGTTTTCAAAAGTACTCAGTTCGCCGTGGACAGTCTATATTTGTTTTTGAGACTTTATTTGCAAGTCCAGAAACAGCTATTGCCAATAATATCAATCACACGCGCACATATTTATTGGTCCCGTTATACGAAAGAGCGTTATGCAAATACCAGTACACTTCCAGGCAAAATCTTGTTTATTGTAAAGCCTTAACAGAACCTTTTTAATTTACAGTTTCAGATGTAGCAAAAAAAAAAAATGAACGTTTAAAATTGTTGACGTGTGCTGTACTTTAGTTGACACAACACGTGTTTCGTTGTAACAAACAACCAAAGAGCCGCAAACTTCGTATTCGGCTATAGCTATATGGACCACTCATAACCTAGACCAACACAGCACGGTGTAGGGTTTACCAATCAGTTACTCTTGTGGAAGATCGTTGGGACTGGGCATCGCATTGTACAGTACCCGCCAAATAGAATGTTCCTGAACGTTATGCAAACAAACGTCTACACTGTTCTGAGCGGGCCAAACTATATATTTATATGTGCTGACCTTAGTCGAATGCACGTACAAGATTTTTTTTAGAAAAAGAGCAGCTCAGTCGCGAAGATATTAACTGAGCAACTGCAATGTGCTTTCGCCCTGTATTTTCTCTAAGAAATTTTCTTCGCCATGAATGTAAATTTTTAGCACGCGCCCGTCACTCTAGTAATTAGAAACACAAGCATTTTATATCGTGCAAATCCCAACTGTAATGTGTATAGAACAAACACAAATTAATTTCAATCGCCACTAACTGAAATTGTACCCTTCGAATAAGATACAGACAAAGAAATGCGTTTCTCGATTCACTGATAAAATAACTGTAATATTCTGCACAGTTTTAGCGCTAAAATATGTGAAGCTAGTGACTTTTTGTAAAGATCTATTTTAAAAGTTTTAAATTAACAATATATCAGCCATAATACACATGTACTGATAATTTTCCTATATGTGTTCATGAAAATGAAGTCTTGTATTTTTTCTGATGAATATGATCTCGGCATTAATTTTTGTATGTAGTTTCGAATAACTTTGCTGGGTCTTACATAGAACCTACTTCATACAAAAATTATAACATTCATGAAAAAGATGTTCACGGTTCAAACATACCTTCGTTATTTTCAAGACTGCCGTGAGTATAGCTTACACACACAAATACACTCTAAGTGGTTGGGTTACAATCGAACTCAGACATGTTATCTCTTGATTTAATACTATCTTTGCTCACTCTGTTACATGGTAGCCCCGTATGGCTTAAATGAATAGCAATTTGCTTTTCACAGCAATTATTAAGGCCATTTATTAACACGCTTTTAACATGTATTTCATTGTGACGCTGACTTTTTAACCCGTCTCAAAAAAAACATGCGAAAAAATTTGATAAATTCACTTTCGTTAGCTCACACGAAAACGAAAAAAAGGAAAAAGAAATAAATAAAGTTGCCGCGATTTCCCGGATTGCCGGGCGCGATAATTCATTTCGCATCGGAGATCGCGAAAAGGGAGAAGTATTCTTGAAATATGTTTCTGGGCGCCTGTTAACATATATTCCTGGCGATAACGCGCAGGCGAGGAAATTAATTTTTTCCCCTTTTATAGCCCATCGAGATTAATTGTCAATGAGGAAGGGAGGAGGGGAGGGGAATAACTGCTCCTACCGGATACAGTTTCGCACGTGGCGCCAACGGGAGAAAGCATTTTCGTCGTTACGCGAGGAGGGAAAGTGAGGAGGGGGATCGCTATCTCCCTCTTCCCCCCTTCCTTCTCTCCATCTTTTTCTCGTTACTTTTTTTTTACTTTTTTAATTGGCTGGGGAGCAGTGTGCAGCTCGTATTTTCCACTCTGCTCCGATGCGAGCGCTTTTCGCGCAATAAATTCACTTCGTTTTCGCGGCGTCCGTCTACCGGACGGTTGATCGACGTAGCATAGCGGAACTCCTATCCCCCTTGCCCGGCTATCCCCCCCCCCATTTTCCCCTA
>NQII01002305.1:323206-368079 GCA_002778355.1 Clitarchus hookeri
TTTTTTTTTTTGTGACACTCTTACTTATGTACTGGAATTATACGAGATTTTGTATATTCGTGGCATCACGAGTGACTGATAGAGCGTAAGTAGGCTAGCAAGCATCAGAACTCGTTCTGGGCATGATGCAGGTGCTCAAAGTTTGTCGCAAAAATTAACACCGATAATGGGTGATTTAGCTCTCGTTTCTGAATTTTCGAATATTTATCGTTCGTATGACTATGGGATACACTGGCATGCCTGGGCTGTTCCCATGCGTTATATAGTTTCTTGTTGGCGTAATTGTCTCGAATACTGTGCCGCTGGGAGGAGAGATCCGCTGGCATTTCTTTGCTTTGGTTTACAAACTGTTGTAGAAATATATTTTGGATTCTTCGACTTACCTCGATACTGGCGCGCTGCTGCAATTTTTTTGGCTTGTCCGCGTTGAAATGTATCATAACAAAGCTCCATTTTTATACTATACCTACATAGTTTGCAGTTGGTTCTCCCTTTTGATTTCGACCCAATACGTAGTAATTATAATATTTAATTGCGTTTAATTATAATAATTATAGCTAGCACGAAATTTTCCACTACTGTTTCAATCCTCCGTGTTCTTGGTGCATCAAATGAAGATCTTTTTTTCAGTTTCATTCGCTGCAATTAATTAATTTTACTTTGCCTAAAAAAATGAATTAAAAGTACCAGTATGCGAGGTTTTGTGAATTGAGACCAAGTTCTCTCAAGTGGTCTTTACCGTAAAAAATTCCATGATGCATATTTTTTTCTTGTCTTCTCCCTCTGAAATACATTCCCTCGCCAAGAAAATTAATTTGTTGATGTTCTTCCTCAGATNCTTTTTTTTTTATTTAATTTATTTTTTTTACTTTTTAACCAAAATATTTATTTTGTATTATTAGCTTTTTAAAATTATTGTTTGTGTTCAACCTCCTATTTGTAATTCCGTACGCATACTCACTAGTAAACGTAACACCCATTTCACACATCAGCATCTCCGAGACTCATTTCCCTTCTTAGCCTTTCCAATTAAAATCTGTATTGGTCGCGATCTAGAAACAAAGAAATAGATATATTTTATGCAGATGTATTCTCATATGGTTTCGTGAATTTTTACAAAACGTAACTGTAAAACAAAGTCTAACATTTTGAGTGCAGTCAGTGTGTACTTAAGGATTCTGTAAACTCGCCAGATTCTTTCCCATAATTGACTGCTTGCCTGCGTGAGCAATTACTTCCAGCTCAGGTTTGCAGTAATCCAGTATTGCGTTTCTATTACTGAAGAGCGAATACCTGAGACATGCCAGCAAAGAGTAATAAAATAATAACAATAGGACGAAGCTGTAACAAAATCGTAGTCATGCAATATCTTTACAAAGAAACAATATATTTTTTTACCAAATTATTCCATCGCATTCCATACTCGGTGAATAACCATATTTTCCAATGATAAAAACACCAGTTACTGTAAATTCAAATTCAATTACTATTACAGCTAAGGACGACATACACATTTTATTTGTAGTTGAGTACAGCTGAACCTTTCATTTAACATTCTAGTTTTTTTGACAACATTGTACGGGCAGATGAAAATTGAGTTACTGTTTTGCGTTCAAAATCGTCAAAATAATATATGAGTTATCGTTTAACTTACGATTTGACTACATAAAAATCTACATATGACCATAAGAATTGAGAATCAGTGGAGAGATCTGGAAACAGCTGAAAGTTGAACTCTCTTCACTAAGTGGGAAGACAAATAACCATAAAACTCGTGTGTGTTTGTGATGTGTGTATTTTTACGACAGTAAAGATAATTACATTCGGGAAAGGGTTATCATCTTCCAACCATTAAAAATGAATCAACTTTATCATTGGCCACAGTTCGCACAGTAAATAAAAATGATCCCAATACAGTGAAATATAAAATGAATATTTTGCACAAATCAAAATAAATGACAATTCGTCAGCAATGAATAGCTTACTCCTCGTGTGAGCACACTTTGACATTTAAACAACTACAAAATAATCTTCCTATAATTTACACCAACTCGTCCTCATATTCATACAGTAACAATTTCGATGAAATAATGACGTTATAGATAATCTTTTCCCTTCGTAACATCTTAAAAATAACCGCCTGTCATGTAAAATCCGTTTGTCGATAACCCAATCATGAACTGCTATTGATCACTTTCTGGACTTTGCTAACAAAAAATAAACTTGTGGCAAGGTGCCCAAACTTCAGTGACGAACCTTGAAACACACGTGGTTATCACTCTTCTAACGTAGTGGTTCTCAACCTGAGGCCCGTGGTCCACAACACTTTCTAAATATGCCATTAGTTCTCACAAATTTGAGATACCGATACATAAATATTAATTGATAGTGCAGCTTGTTATTTATCGTTTAATTCTTTTTTTTCAGTGGTTTGCCATGTTCTTTTGTGTTTTCAAATATAACAAAATATAGCAATATTTAATCTATTTATATTAACTTTTTAATGAGTTGTTTAAATCATTTTTCTTATATTTTGGCGCTTGGTTGGAAGACGTGCCAAGTTTTAGGTGGTCTGTTTTAGGCTGACAGTCTATATCTAGTGGCCCTGGTAAAGTTTGAGAACTACTGTTCTAGGAGGTGGGACAACCTACGAAAGAAAGTTGTGGGGGAAGGGGGGAGACCAATAACCGAGGTAGGCTGCTGGTTTGCACCTAGGTAAGGTTTACTCTACTCAGGTTTGGAACAAAACAAGATTTCTGATGGGAGAGTTTGGCATAGGGAAAATTTCCGCCGCAAGGTGAGCTGGCTTGAATTGTGATAATAGACTTGCCTCAACCAAAATTTTAAGTATAAACTATATTTCGTAACTATTATTCACGCCCTCCAATGGTGTTTTTACAACAGCAAACCGTAAACATGCAACCGTGTTTGGCATTGAGCGTTCATGAGTAAACTTATTTCAATGGGAAAACGTTACTAATTTAAGTACGAAATAGACCAGTTATCAAAAGGAACTTTGTATTTTTTTTTCTTTACCTTAAGGTAACTTCGCAGTAAAGCCCTAAAAATTACATTCTTAACCATTTCACTCTTTTTTTTTTTCGATTCAGTTTTGATATTTAAATAAAGTTATTGTTTAAGCCGACGTTTTGCCAAATCCAGTTTACAACATAAATTAAACAATGTGTAAAAATATTTAGTTATATATCCAGTCTAGCGCGAAGTATAGAGTTTATTATTTACGTAGGTTCTAGCACAATACGAATCAGAAGATTTTACACAATTTCCCATCTACTTGCATACAAAACTGAAAAACCATGTGCACATGTGACAACAGTGCACCCTGGTGGCGAAAATGTTTAGATGCTAAACTAAAAGCAATTGAGCTTTCAAAACCTGAGTGGAGTAAACCTTAACGTAAAGTATTGAAGTCTAGTCTGCCCACAAATAAGGTGACCCTACCTAACAACAACAACAGCGAGGCCCTTTCTAGTTCGTAATCGATGGCTACAGTAAAAAATGTCTGCACTACTTACAAACAATTATTTTGGAAACCAGTTGCCAGGCATTCTCTTGTAACCGTACACCTGAAAAATTGTATCATTACCACTATTGTTTTAGAAATCATACAACATTGTTTACTTAGCCCCACATTTATAATAAACTTGAAGTCTACAACAATTGCTTGCTAATGTTCAGCATTATATTTACACATTCCACACTAAGGTTTTGAGGAATTTACAAGAAATTCTCTTTAGTGATGCAAACAAATCTTTGCCAACTAGTTCACAAAGAATTCCCTGTAAAAATACAAAATAAAATGACAACTTTCTGTGTGGAGGTGTTGACACGTGAAGTGTCCAGATTTCACTGGCGCGACCGAGCTCTCCACACCTAAATCTTACTGCATCACGTGAAATATTGTTGTGCCCAGTGTGTGGGGTCTACCCCTCCCTATCGCCACTCAGCTCCACGCAGACGCCGCTGCCACTTCTCGCAGAGGCGTGATATAGGAACACACCCCACTGGCGCGGCGTCGGGATTACCTCTGGGACTGCCGAGCCGCAGACATCCCGGGCTCCACCGCACAACTTATCATCTCGTCCCTCCGACGTTTCGTGCCGTCTCCGTCCATCGCCCTTCGCTCTCGCACGCAGCACTTAAGGTGGCCGCCTGGTTGAAAAAATGTTTCATGTCTGAGGCCTAAGAGCGTGGGAGCGCTAGGGAGGACCTAGACGTGCGGATCAACTCTCTCGTCGCCTCTACGCGCAAAGTACTGAACTGGCGTGCAGTCTTGCCGTCGATAACGCGCCTCTGTGAGGCTTTCAGCGTACACCCTACCATTTTATGACGTAATAATAAAAATAAAGGTTGGATGCACGTACATATTCATTTTTTAATGTTTTCAACCAGAATGTTCATACATAAAAATTGACCGCGAAAACACACGTTTGAGCCATTTTCACTGCCAAAAAAAATGCTTTAGAGAGAAATGGAGAAACTGAAAAACGTATACAAACGCGTAACGTTTCTTAGATGCTATTCGTAACCAGACCTCACTCAGACACGTTGGGCAGTTTTTTGATAAAATGTTTTCTGCTGGAGTTCTGCAAGCCGTTCGGTGGCCTACCCATGCGGCCACCTTAAGGCCCCCGCCTAACTAGCGCTTTTTCCCGCGTTTGAGGCCGAGAAATGCGGAAGCGATAAGGGCGACACTGCCACTCGCATCAAGTGCACCACCGCCGCTAAGCGCAAGTCTCTCAACGGGCGAACAGTGTTCTCGTCGCACTGCGTGTACCTATGGGACTTTCAACGGTGACCCTATTATTTTATAGGTAGGAAGTTTCAATGCAGGGCCCTTGAGTAGTTTTTTTTATGTATCTGAGGAGAATAATTTGAAACACAATGTTTTTAAAAAGCCGTTGTAGCCATTTAGGAGTGCTCTGAAATGGAGTTTCTAATGTACGTGACGTCTTTAAAGAACTCAACAGCCCTCGTATGGAGAGTGGGTTTTTTTCGTAGATCAACACATTGGACGCACGCTTGATAGTTTCGTTGAAAAACATGTATTTAAAACACTCTGCAGCGCAGTTCAAGCGCCAGGAAGGCGAAACCCTTAAGGGGAATCCCTAGTAAAAAATCTTTAAAAAGCCTCAAGGTCATTTCTGGCTCTAAGGAAGCGTTACGACAAGCTCTCCCAAGACTGCGATATGCCGTTCCGAGACGCTGAATTTCTCGCAAATTAGATCTGCAACAGTGCGATATTAGACGCGATGTAAGCCAGTTGATTAAACTACAGTTGCCACTCTGAACATCTCTCCTTTACATTGAAGGAACTGCACAGGAAAACCCTAAAAATGGTTTTTTTTTTAACCTATTTTGCAATTTTTCTCTCTCTTGAATATACTTAATAGGATAAAAGTAACAATTGGTGGCTATAGATAATAGTTTTTTTATNACCCTAAAAATGGTTTTTTTTTTAACCTATTTTGCAATTTTTCTCTCTCTCTTGAATATACTTAATAGGATAAAAGTAACAATTGGTGGCTATAGATAATAGTTTTTTTTTTTTTTTTTTTTGCATTTTCCTGAGGAAAAGGTCGTATTTACAGAACATTTATTTGCTGAAATATGCGCATACACTGATTTTTTGTACATTATTTTAGTAGGGAGTCACCTTAAGACGGGCCGGGGTGGTATAGTGGTTCGACTACTCGCCTCGAACCTAGATGAATCGAGTTCGATTCCCGGCAGGGTCGTTCCCAGATTTTCGCATGTGGAAATCGTTCCGGACGATGCCGCTGGTTTTTTGAGCAGCTAGAGGGATCATTATACCTCATATCCACTCTACTGTGTAATTCATTGTAAATGCATAGAAATCACAGTGAAATTCAGCCACTGAAATTGTTAGATGATCGTCTATGTATAATCGTGGTCTTAGTTATTGAGCATGCGGTTGTGAAAATCCTATAAGATAGTTTGAACTGCAAAAAAACTCACACTAAACTAGTATTACAATTTAATTAAAACCGTTAAAAAAATCCTATTACCTACTTACCCTAGGTTAGTTTAGGTGGTTGTGTTAATTTGAGATGCTTTGTTTAAAAATGATGGGTGGAGAGACGCATGTGCAGTAATTATGAACGCCCACAAAATGCCTGTCTACAATTGTGCTATCCCAACCGGTGTCTTAAGACAAGGATACGCTGATTGGTGCACGTGACTCTCTGACGTCATGGCGCTGTCCCAACTTCCCGTGTCCCAAGTCAACGCATTCAGAAAACTGAACTTTGGTGCCAAGTTGTGTTCTAAGATGATGGAAATTTTGAAGAAGACTTCAGATACTTACTTCCGCGAGCATTCGTGGAATTTTTACGTTGTAAATGTAAACCAATAGATGTGCAAGGTGAACTTTCTCTAGACGAACGTGATGAAATGCTAATTAATGCTGTCTGTATTTGGTCTGAACTATTTAATACGAATAATGAAAATTTTATAAACTATTTGAGGTTAGACCATAATTAATTTAAACAAGTACTTTGAGATGTTTGTTTACTTCCTCAAACCAATTTTAATGCAACTCGATTTCATTAAAATTAGTAAGAAATATTTTATTCATAAAAAAGGACGTGTTTTTTCAAAATTACGATATAAACAAACACTGTCGTCAATGTTGACCATATAACTGTGGCGGTTTCATTGATGCGAGGGAGGTCAATTTTGGGGGCATGCGCAGAATACGAAAAATCGGTCTACCTCATCTTTAGTTTATGGATTACACAGCTGTGGTGCTTACTTCCAGAGCATTCCACTAATTTCTGCAGATATTACAGCTGGTAACTGAATATTCAGAGAATATTATTTCACTAAACGAAATTAATTATTCAGCGCACGTGCAATGTCTTGAATGGAATTCGGGGAAACTGGTTACATAGACAGTTTTATAGTTTTCTATAGATTGTAGTGTGCGGTGTAATGGATATTCACTCTCTCTTTCCAATACATGATTTCTGTCGTTAAAGCTGTCCTTGTTCCTGCGTGCACTTCGTTGCGTGCGCGCCATGCAATCACAATGATATGGTTATTCACAGGTTTCAGTTTCAAAGGAGCCACTTAGCTTTGCGTCGCAGGATTGGATTCTCTTAAGAGTTGCCAGGGAAATAGACAGATAAAATTTTCTTAATCAGGACGTTTCCTTCGCCACCCAAGTGAAAATCACAATTTTAATGTTTTTGGAATGCAGAAATAAAATAAATAAATAAATATACAGAAAATTTAACAAGGGTGATTGAAACATCAGGTCTTAATTCATTTTACGGTATGCTAAACAAAATTTATTTTACGAAAACTCGTAAACTGCAACAAATAAAAAATATGGAAAAATCTCCTTATTTGGAGCAATTTGCAAAATTGCGAAAACATTTCGCATTATTAGTTTTAATATTTCGTGAAGTAACTCACGATACCTCATTTCAAAGTGAATTATCTGATTTCGGTAAGTGATTTAGTTTGCATTATTTGTACGCCGTCCCAAAAATACTAAAATTGTGTTTTTGGTATGCCATTATACAAAAAATTTGACGTCTAAAAACTTTTATTCGAGGAAACCGTACTTGTAAGTAATGCCTAGAAGTTGAACAGTATTTCCTATATAATAATGAATTTTTTCCGTGACAGGTGCCTTAAAACTACTGGCTAACCACGGAAGCAACAGTTTGTTAAATCCAAAACGACGAATAACGGGAGAGTTTACTCAGTTGCGGGACCAGCGGAAACAAGGATACATAAGCAAACAGACAAATTGTTTGGTAAATGTAGCTGAAAATTGGTGTATGTAATAATACGGTATTTGCATTTTTTTTTGCGAATATATGCAAATATATTTTGGAAAGCTGTCATTCCTTTACACTGGCAGTACTAGCAATAATCGTTCCAGGAAAATTCTGGCATAAAAACTGGAATCTAGCAAATATGTGATAAATATTTTACGAAGTCCAGGTAATTTTTCTGCTAATGGTAGTTGAAATTCGTTTGCGTCCTGCGAGGGCATGGTTTAACGTAGTTGGAAGTTTCTGTGCTGCTTGAATTTCAAATTACCGGCAATTTATTGTATTGTCAGATTACGACACAAGCAGCTTGTGCAGAACTTATCCATCAGCACTGGAGAATTATTTTTTTATGCGTTTGCCAGACATCGGAAACGGATATAAATATTTTTTGTAAAATTTACGAACGCGTGGCTTGTAGTGTAACTAAAAACTGTCCTATGATTCGGCTGCCAAACATTTTTTTTTTTACTGTTTAGCCAACTTTGATGAAATCGGCACTACTCTTGTTCTGTGCTCCACAGCAAAGATTCGCTGAGAAAGTAGCGACTGACGACAAATCGGGTTGCCTAGTTAATGACACCCCTTTTAGTCCCGACGTACGTATGTAACTGTGTCCATGACGCTCATGAAGGTTACTTCTGGCGGCCGATGCTGTATGCACTGCGAAGCTCAATCGCCAGTGATCTTCCCGACGGGGAACTGATACGTGAACAGTTTTACTGGTCTATGTTACGATTTGTTTACATTGCTGTGGCAGAACACAAAGCCTACGGTCGATTGGTTCTAACAACTAAACACGTGTCGTGTCGACGTAACCACTTCCATGGCCATTGCAGACGATTGTCTACATGTTGCACAGGGAGATTATATTTGACCGGTACTGCGAACTGCGAGGCTGAGTGCACAATGATCTTACCTCCAGGGAAGATCATTCGCAAACCGCGCTACTGCGCTACGTTATGTCTGGTTCATACCGCTGATCACTGGACACGAAGCCTACGCCTCGGTGGTTGTGGTAAGGGAACGAGTTCTTCGCCAGCTGAACGCCGCCCACCTGGCAATTGAATTGCGGTGTGCAATGTTTGAAATCCGCGGTTTTTTTTTTCTCACGAAACCACTCAATGTGTCCTCATTATACCAATGTACGAAAAGAAAACACATTTCCGACGAGGTACGATTAATATTCTCAATACATCATGAACATTATAAATTATATTCCCGAGCTCTCCAACATAGCTAAAAACGATTTATTTTTGCATACTGTTGTACCGGTCGGAAACATTCAAAACTATTATAGGGCGCTGCACTGATATAATTATAGCGTCACCGCCTAAAGTTTCATAAGTACTCGCAGCATGGCAAGAACCCTGCACGCCAGTTCAGAGCCTTGCGCGTAGGAGTTATGGAGCACTAGGTACGCGTGTCAGTTTCGCCCTTATTGCTCCCGCGCTTCCCTGCATCAAACGCGCTAAAAAGCCCAAGCAGGCGGCGCCCCTAAGTATAGTACGCATCAAAAAAATTCTTATTTTCAACACCAGAAAGCATTAATTAAATTAACCCATTCTGACACAGTGTACGCAACTGTGTACATTACGCACGTGTATGTAATTTTTAGTCAGTACTGCACACTGAGAAGCTCAGTGGCCAATGATCTCACCTGTGAGCAAATGATTCGCAAACCGTCCTACTGGTATAGCTCATAACTGGTTCATGTAACTGCAGCCGAACATAATAGCTTACAGCTCATTGACTGCGACAACGAAACAAGTGCTACGTCGACTTAAGTACAGCACGCATCATATTTTTTTTGNGCTTACAGCTCATTGACTGCGACAACGAAACAAGTGCTACGTCGACTTAAGTACAGCACGCATCATATTTTTTTTGTTTGCTCCACCTGAAATCGTAAATGAAGCTGGGTCTGAAAGGGTTAATGTGTATCTGAATCAGCGGCGTGTGGTGAACTTCTGCAAGGTAAGCTGGTGCTTGCTCACTGCTGTGCATTCTCGCAGCAGGAGCCAGTAACCACCGTGCAGCCTAGGGAAACTGAATGCATTCCGACCACTCACAAGCGAGCAGCAAGNGCTTACAGCTCATTGACTGCGACAACGAAACAAGTGCTACGTCGACTTAAGTACAGCACGCATCATATTTTTTTTTGTTTGCTCCACCTGAAATCGTAAATGAAGCTGGGTCTGAAAGGGTTAATGTGTATCTGAATCAGCGGCGTGTGGTGAACTTCTGCAAGGTAAGCTGGTGCTTGCTCACTGCTGTGCATTCTCGCAGCAGGAGCCAGTGACCACCGTGCAGCCCAGGGAAACTGAATGCATTCCGACCACTCACAAGCGAGCAGCAAGGGACCCATTACACGCGTCCTGTGGCGTCAGCTGCCGAGCTACGTTTTACTGGTGGAAGTGATAACTAGCAAGCAACAGGGCACAGGACAGGGCTACCGCCAGCTTACCTTGCCTTATCTGAAAGGACGGTGGAATACCAGTGGGTGACCCAGAACTGTGGAAAATTGCACTGTATAAATTTGCCGTATCTTCAAGGTGACGCTGTTGGGGGTGGGTCGAGGTGGCGGCTTGTAAAAAATTCCTGAACGTCTGTGCGGGACCACCGGCAATCTGTTTTATACGTTGTTACTTGCTGCGGGGCGATGCGGCAGGCGCGATGGAGAGAGCCTGACGACGGAGGGGAAAGAAAGAGTGCGGCAGGTCGTAAACAGTATAAAGTGTCAAGCGCGCCAAATTTACGGCGCCGGTTTATGGACCCGCGTGAGGCACTGCTGCTTCGTCTGGGAGCGAGACTTGAAACACTGCAACTCCAAGCGACAAGAATTCTCGAGCGAAAAAAAAAACACGTGCAATTACACTGCACTGCTGGGACGGTGCGCTATTTCATTCACTTCTGGAACGTGTCACTCGTTAAAAAAAAAATCCTTAATGTCTTCTTTTTTTTTTTACTCTTCCTATTGCCACTTGACCCGAAACTCCGTCTCTCGGCGACAAAAAGAATAGTAGGGTTTAATTTCTTTATGCGCACTAGCACGTGTAGACTGCGTGCCAGGAAGGATTACTTCCTGCATAGCAAAACATATTTGTTTCTACGAGAAACGTCTGGCTGCAGAAATATAAGGGCACAAAAGCGCAGCGGTTACGTTTGTGTAAGTGCTAGGTTATCTTACAATAGAATTTTTTTTTTTAACACTACGATAAAAATTGTTCACGGTAATGTGAGCACTTTTGAAATCAACCTTTGAAAAATGTCACTGCCCGTAACTGCGTATATTTTAACGGGCCCACTGGTTGGCATGCGCCCAGTAAATTTGGTAACGATGAGGGGAAAGTAATTCCATGTCTTAACGTTGAGTAAATAGTGTAAAGTAAACAATTGTGAGTGATGAAATTATTTATTTTCATTTATGCTATTTTAATGCATTTATATACAGGAATAAGCGGAAGATGTAAAACATTTTTCTTTGCTAGTAAATTCACAATGTTCCACTTTAACGACGCATGGAAAACGTGATAAGGCCCATGACAATGTTATTTTTTACATATGGTGGTATAATACACAATGTGCGTACAAGTATATCTTAAGCAGGGCTTTCAGAAGCGCTCAATCTACCGTGAACAGCCTACATACAACACAGTACTGTAACTTCTGCTCTGAACCACAGATTATATAAATACGCAGAGACAAAATGGCGTGGCGGCTCCTTGGATGTGGGCGTACCCATTCTCTGACTGGCTGCGCCAGGCTCTGGGAACAGGCCTACGGTCTGGTTGGCTGCTGCATGCTGCGGAAGGTTCCCTATTGGTCGGACTGCCGGCTGATGAGTAAAGTATTTGGCGCTAAATGGCGAACGGCGTTCCAAACATTGCTGGCCAGCCATGACATTTTGCTGACGTGTGCGGATGGAGTTCGAGCAATAAGCAAACTGTTTCATTTCTGCATTGTTAAGTACTCTGTGTCTATACTACAGACATGTTTGCACGCGTTGAGATAAGAGAGAACATTTTGTGTTGGCCGAACAAGTTCCAAAACGCTTTCTATGAATTTCGCTCATTCGGTGGTGAGTGGAGTGGAGAAATTTGGGCGGCTCTAAACATCGAGGTCTTGAGAGATATGATGGTGAAGTGAGATGAGCACGAAGCAGCACCGGAATGCAAGAGCGGGGGGAACGGGAGTTCACCTAGAAAACCCGCCGACCAGAAGCATCGTCCGGCACGATTCTCACATGCGAGAATCCGGGAGCGACCCCGCCGGGAATCGAACCCGGTTCGCCTCAGTGGGAGGCCGCTCATTCAGATGATTATAATTAACAGCAAGGTTATGAAGTAAAATCATCAGTAATAACTTTTTTTCATTAGTGCTGGCTAAGTGAGAAACTGAATTGTGTCCGATGCTGAGGATATTTTCCGTTGGAATAGTTAGGACCAATCAATGGTGTCTAGCTGTGTTAAAAAATGGAGTGGTACACGGTAAGAAACATAATACGAGGAAGTTCGAAATGAGTTGCACTGCTAACAATTTCCGTAAATAAAAAGTTCTGTTTTACGTAACTGTACTGCATATGTGTGGAAACTAAATTCTTCATTAACAAACATGCTCTTCGTACTCAGAAATGGGCGAAGGGGAGACAAGTTCTCCGTAGCAGGAACGATCATTTCCGAGATAGCACAAAGCATTCTGCGTCAAACATAGCCGGAAACGTTCGCTTCTGCGGCACTTACGTCATCCATGTCCTTACATCTCTCCCGCCTGTAAAAGAGAGCGCTTTTTTAAACAAAAAAAATGAATCTGTTTTTTCGTGAACCTAAAGGAAAATAAGAATAAATTAGGTAAGTTCCTGCAGCGTCGATTAATAAATGTTCTTCATGTTTCACCCATAAGTCGCTTAACCAGCAATTCAGAGTGGCGAATATTCCGAACTGGTGTTGGTACTCCCGCCAAGGAGTGTGAGCAACTTAGAGGGCGGAATTTAACCCTTTCAGACCCACTTTAATTTACGGTTCCAGGTGTTTCAAACAATAATTTAATGATACGTGCTGTATTTGGTTTGCCAGTCATCTACCCACAAGTAAGATCATTGGTCATCGAGCTTCGAAGTTTGCAGTACAGACCAAAAATTACCTGAACGTGCGTAATGTACACAATTGTGTACACCGGTGTACACCGGGTCTGAATGGATTAGTTGAGACTCCCTCCCCCCCCCCCCNAACTGGTCTGGCCATCGTATGTGGCAGGCTTAATTGAGAACCCCTTCCCCACTTCTGGCTGCGTTACACCAAACTGCAGAGCTGCTGTCTATCTTCCGAGGTTGCTGTGTTGGTCACGACTTGCACTACTTCCCCACTTTCCTCGACTGCCGGTGTGGTGCTAGAGGAACTCCGCTGCTGAAGAAATTCTTTTTTTTTACTACCCTTAATAACTAAGTGTTGAGTGTTGTCCGGGGGTAGGTCTGGACTGTGATCCGTCTCAGGGCTAAGCCCCATACGCCTACATGAGAGGGAATTTAGGAAAGGAGGCGTGCATCGCGGCAAAGAGGGATAAAGCAGCCATGGCCAGGTTTGTGGCCATGACTGCATCCCTGAGTGTGTAATAGCTGAAGCTATAACTAAGAAGGGGGAGGGGAAAAACCGGCATAGACACCGTAAAATCCTGCCATCCCTTCACCCATTTCACTATCGACACTGTCCATCCTTCCACAGACACTCTCTAATTTTTCATTTACACTGTCTATTTTCTTATCCACACAGTAAATTTTTGTATTCACTCATTCACCAATGCCTTCTATTTTCCTGTCTACTAAATCACTTACATTATTTGCCTGGCTTTTTGCATTCTAGTTTTCAATTTCTATTACACTACTTATTTGGGTATGTATAGTTTCATTTACACTTTCGTTCATACTGCTAATTTTGTTATCAAAGTTAACTTGGCTACTAAATAACCTCATTAAATGCTCTCAGTGCTTCCGAGTCTGTAAGACATTTTTCTCGTTAATATTCACTGCGATGATTACACAAAACAGTCGTAATATTTCGGCCTCCAGTTATGACAATTTATTAAACTGTTTTAATATCACTAATTACTAGCCTATTGTTTAACTTAATTTACAATTTAATACCTCCATCCCACTCCTGATACCAGTGTTGCAAGACGCCAGGGGCGTATCCGAGATCGTGAGGGATGGAGGTCTTAATAAAAATAAAATAACTTATATAATGTTTAATTTATTTACAATACTATGAATATTCACACAGCTATTATTTACAATAAACTATCTATCTACGCCATTACTTTTGTTATTTTCAGTAAGCGCATTATTTAATGTCTGTTTCAATTCTAATTAAAGTCCTTGTCACTGTCTCTATATCGGTTACAGTCACTTAATCCACACTCACCACTCACGCATCCAGCTCGATTGTCCCGCCCGTCACTCTCACTCTTCACTATACCGATGCTCGCAGTCCGCAGACTTCACTCTCGCTGGTCACTGTCGTCACCACTCGTCACTTCGCTTCGCTGTCTTCGCACACCTGGCGCTTAAGGTCATACGATCCTCCGAACTCTAGGCTGTTGGCTNTGTCCCGCCCGTCACTCTCACTCTTCACTATACCGATGCTCGCAGTCCGCAGACTTCACTCTCGCTGGTCACTGTCGTCACCACTCGTCACTTCGCTTCGCTNACTATACCGATGCTCGCAGTCCGCAGACTTCACTCTCGCTGGTCACTGTCGTCACCACTCGTCACTTCGCTTCGCTGTCTTCGCACACCTGGCGCTTAAGGTCATACGATCCTCCGAACTCTAGGCTGTTGGCTCGGAGGGCGGCTTAAATAGTCTCGCTGGCCCGATCATTAATGTTCTCCGTGGGGGGCTATGACCAGAACATTCTTGCAACGATAACCCCATAAATTCAATCCGCCCAAGGACGGGAGCGCACGAGTCCCGCTAACCTTACCTGGCACGGCGGTAGCTCACCTTTGTAAATATCCGCTTACTCCTCGGGTATCAAAAAATGCNTCCCGCTAACCTTACCTGGCACGGCGGTAGCTCACCTTTGTAAATATCCGCTTACTCCTCGGGTATCAAAAAATGCTCTTGACACACTGTTTCGCACACTCGAACGAGAGCAGACAAGGGAAGCGATGCAGAGCAGCAACGTGTAACAGTATGTTTATGTGTATTTGGTGTAGACTACAACTGTGACTACAGTCCATTCACGGTTACTTCCATATTTTGTGAAGCCCTGCTAAAGTTCTACTTCCAAGGTATTCCTCCGTACCATACAAACAAAGCTTAGAAAATCACACCAGAGGGCCAACGCATCGCATTCGTGCTCACTCAGTGTAATAATATTTAGCATAAGGACTATTTCTTACTACGCTGTTAGAAAAATTGTCCGTAAAATTACGGAAAATACCGGTTACGAACTATCCAGACATCTGCGTTAAATTACGGTCTCTTCGTTTTTTTTTTTCTATAACGTTCTCCCCGTAAATTTTACATAAACCTCCATGAATTCACGTAACGTGTCCACAAACCTGCGTGTTTTTTTTTTAATCTTCTCTTTTTAAAAAAAAGTAACAAAAACATTTTTACTTTCGTTATGTGGGTGATCCGCTGTGTATAAAAAATTACTATAAAAATAAAAACATTGTTTGGTGGCGGGATTTGAACACGAAAAATATTTCGGTAGTCCACCTATCACGCTTTACAATAAGTTATGTTGTTTAAACGGAATTTATATGGAATGGTGTATGTACCTCTTAGTTTCTAGTCATGTTAAAGAGAGTGCAATTTTGTTTCTTTTTATTTCAGGTTTATGAACAGGGGTATAAAAATACATTTTTTTTCGAAATGTATTTCATTGTGTATAACTGAGAAATTAAAAAAAGTGTAAATATTTAGATTTGTAGTGGGATTTGAACGCGAATAGAAATATTGACAATAAATAACTCGAAAGACTCGTCTATCACACATTTACACTAAGCATTTTGTAAATATGGATTTTACATGAAAATGACGAACGCGCCTGTCTTATTTTCNCTATCACACATTTACACTAAGCATTTTGTAAATATGGATTTTACATGAAAATGACGAACGCGCCTGTCTTATTTTCAAGTCGTGTTAGAGTACTTGTTATATTTGCGGTTTACAAAACGAGGTCACTAAAATATTGTTTTACTTTCGTGATATGCGTGTTTCACCGTGTATACAGAAGGTTTTGTCCTGTAGCGGAATTTGAACAAGAATCAACGTCTTGGCACTCCATGAGTGATTCGCACTCACCTACTACATTTTACACGAAGTAGTATTGTGACGATGGGATTTTATACGCTTCAGGTATCATCTGCATTGTTCGTAACTCAAAATCGAAGACATGAGAATACGAAGAGCTCCGGTATTTTAAATTTACGGAGTTCATTTCCGTTATTCGTCATTACGAAGTGCCTTTCCGTAAATTATCGCTACATCTCCGTAAAAATTTCCTGAAATCTACAGACATTTCTAACCGTGAGGCATTACCAACAGACACAGTTTTTCTCTGTATTTATTCATATTAGTTATAAATGAAATAACTTAAAAATTAAGTATGAAAAAAAGTTAAATTTAACGAAAAATAATGTATTTATACAAAATGTATCTAAATTCTACCGTCAAATTTCTGCTACAGGTTAATCACGAAAAAATAAGCTAAAAACATGTAAACGACCTATGGTCTAAAGTGAATACTAAGAGTAGTACACATTTTTGTAGTTGAACCTGAAGCACCTGTTTATTGCAAATTGTAATCTTTGAGATGGAACACTGATTGTCTGGATAATGGTTATCTGAACAAAGATCTTCAAACATCATAACACCTGTCGCTATCATCAAACTATTTCATTTAAATGNGGATAATGGTTATCTGAACAAAGATCTTCAAACATCATAACACCTGTCGCTATCATCAAACTATTTCATTTAAATAATCACGGTTGCTACGCCTATTTCGAACCAACATCCATGTCGCGGTAGCATGTTAGGTATTTAAAAGATGGATTATTACTCCCCATTGCCTTGCGTAAATGCCCCAAGCCTCACCGTTTTCGAGTAATTCGTGTTTTACTTTCGCCAATACCTGGCGGGTGGCACGCACACTAACCAATAACACACTGTTGCCGATATTAAGAACGGGGAGGGGAAGAGAGATATCCCAGAGAGAGGTACATTACAGTAGTACTGCAATAATAAACTATTTCTTCAGTTAAAACATCAAAAATGTGTTCCTCCCTTAGGANGTACTGCAATAATAAACTATTTCTTCAGTTAAAACATCAAAAATGTGTTCCTCCCTTAGGATTCATTGTAGAACATAGTTCGCACATAAGTTTTCAACTTCTTTTTCCATGCAGCTGAAGTTTGTCGGTGTAATTTAGATACGCCCTGCATTAACGCAGGTGTAAAACGATTGTGGTACATGTCGTATTTAGGAAGCAAACAAAAAAGTCATGTACATGGGGTGTTCTTTCAAAGGTTTTATTCAAAATGTGTGAAGAATCTGCGAATAGACTGTGGTAAGATAAAATTATTTTGAAACACAAATTATCTACTGTGCACAGTGTTTACTCGGCACCATTTTCTAGTTTTACACACAATTCTACGGTTCTACTACAACGGCGTTAATCCTATCTAACAAAAAATTAAATACAAACAAAGGCTTCACAAAAATTCTTGGCAATCAACGTGGTTATTTTACCTTAAATAAGACTCTATCGTGTATGTACACGGCAAAATTAGCTCGGTAAGAATGCTTGCAGGGTGTTAAATTCTCTATATGAGTCTTTATACATGCCTCGAAAATTAAACATTTGCAGTTATTTTTCGCTTTGGTAGCAAAACACAAAATTCTGCTTACATTTGAAACACTGCAAGGCTTCGTCTGCGCGGGTTCAAGTCGTTACATCAATTTTCTTTCTGTGCGGCCTCTTAAAACAAGTAGGTATCATATTTTCTATGTAGCTGGTGTCATCAAAACACGAATGTATTTGGCATCATCACATTAATTTGTGCTCAGATACGTCGGAAGGAACTCATATTACTGAATTATTCAGGAAATATTCCGACCTTTGCCGTAAAACTTCTGTATTTTCCTTTGAACTAACAACCTCAGCCTTGATCTACGACGGAACAAACTTCGCGGGAGTAAGCTCGCAAAAACTGGCCGGAGAAAGGGGAGGGGTTTAATACATTATCTATGAAGGCCCTCATTATCACACGACGCAGAGGGAGACCAGAAGCATGCCGTAAAACCGAACAACTCATCAAAAAGTGCGCAGGAAGCAAAACAAGATTCTGGGGAGCATTCTAACAGTAGGGTAACACTCCAGGCAAAACAGGCACAAGTCTAGGTCAGACTTGTTTTACAGCACCGTGCCCACGTTTCATATTGAACAAACTTCTGAAGAGAAAAAAAAAACCAAATACACTGAAGAGCCAAAAAAAAACTGGCATAGGCGCGCGTATGTAAATAACAGAGGTATGGAATTAATCAGAGTAACGCGATGCGGTTGGCAGCTAGATCGGTTACTGCTGCTGCTACAATGGCAGGTTATCAAGATTTAAGTGAGTTTGAACGTGGTGTTATAGTCGGCGCACGAGAGATGGGACATAGCATCTCCGAGGTAGCGATAACATTTGGATGTTCGCGTACGACCATTTCACGAGTGTACCGTGAAAATCGGGAATCCGGTAAAACATCACATCTTCGACATCGCTGCGGCCGGAAAAAGATCGTGAAAGAACGGGACAAACGACGACTGACGAGAATCATTAAACGTGACAGACGTGCAACCCTTTCTCAAATTGGCGCAGATTGGATTTGTGGACTGCCCTGCAGGATTCATGGTGTGAATTGCCTCCTGCATACCTTCAGACATTAGTCGAGTCCATGCCACGTCGTCTTGCGGCACTTCTGCGTGCTCGGGGGGCCCTACACGATATTAGGCAGGTGTACCAGTTTTTTTTGGCTCTTCACTATATATGACGGTGCATCAGTATTTCTTACTTTTATTCTTATAACGTATACATTTTATTATATTAAGTTTATTTTGAAAACTTGTTGATTTTTTCACTACTATTTTGTTAACGCGACAAATTAAAGTTGGGAGACTACGAACGAAAAGTGGCAGTAGACTCCCTTACTAACTAGAACCCAAGGTTTTTTTTTTCGAGGCCAAATATTAGACGCTGAAATTTTGTTTCGAGTTTGAATCCCAGCCAATGGCCAAGCCATTTGTATACGCGCCGTTTTAAACTGTAAGTTGAACGTTATGCTTTGTTTTCGCCTGTTGCCCTCCCCCCCTTCCCCCACAAGGGGCCGCAGTGTCTGATTGGTTAGCCTGCTCGCTTCCCACCAAGGCGAACCGGGTTGAATACCCGTCCGTTTAACCCCCTGATTTTCGCATGTAGGAATCGTGCCGGACGATGTCGCTAGTCGGCGGTTTTTCTCGGGGATCTCCCGTTTCCCCCGCCCTTTCATTCCGGCGCCGCTCCATACTCACCTCAACCACCCTCATCGGCTCTCAAGACCTCGCTGTTAAGAGCCGCCCACATTTCTTCACTTACTCACCCTTCCCCCACAGTAGCTAAAATGAATAAACTCGGGTGCTTAAATCAACTCAATTAAGTTTAATTTAAACCATATTGTATCGTGGAGTTACATACTGATATATAATGCCAACAGACCCCGCTGCTCTATGCTGTACAAAATACAAACTGCCTTAATCGGACACCATAAAAGCAGCACAACATACACAATTCTTAACTTCTCCGAGAAATACCTAGCTTGTCTGTACACAAGATAGCGTCAGTTAACTCCTTAGGAAATGTCGCTGGTTTTGTCATGAACATCTTCCCAGAGGGGTGAAAAGGGGAAGCAAAATTCCCATGTGATTTACTACTCCTACTCCAGATTAATTCCTACTTTCCCAATTCCATAGTTTATTAGTTGATACTTAGCTTTAGAAAAAAATATGTGTAAGAATACAGAAAATATTACCTGCAGGGAAGTAGTTCCATAATTGTAGACTATAATTATACAAAACTGTCATTAACTTGAATGTACTGATAACGTACTTCCTCATGTGAGTTCAGTTTAAGAAATTGTTCACGACTGGTTGATAAAAATAATGTACTACGTAGTGTATCAATGGCGACTGGTGGGTGGTTTCAAGCGGGAGCATGCGCTTGTCAGCGCTGTAATTTACTTATGGACAAACGAACATCGTTAAACCACAGAATACTTAAGAATATAGAAGTGAAACAGCCGCTTGGACCATGAACTTCAGCCGCACACACCATAAAAAATAGCGTTACTAGCCAGCAACGTTTCGGAACGCCTGGTAACTTACTTGTCAGACGGCGGCCCAGCCAATAGGGAATATTTTGCAGCACGCAGTAGCCAATGAGACACAAGGCCTGGTCCAGAGCCTCGCACATGCCAATGAGCGAACGGGTGCGCTCGCATCAAAGGAACCGCCACGACATTTCACTTATATGTACACTCAACTATTCTGCAGCGGGACGGATGTCTTTCAGAACAAGCTACTACCATTCGTGAGCACGTAATGTGAAGTCATCTGCAGGTAAAGGCTACGGTGGTTGGTACGTCAACTGGGGATCTACCGTGCAGAGGCGTGCAGCAGTTCACCACGCACCACCGCCAGTGACAAGCAGGCGTAGTGCCTCTAAGCCAGGCGTTTGCAAGGATTAACTGGGTGTGTGGTTAGGTTGGTACACCCACGTCAATGTTTATGAAACATCGATTGATCGTAAGAAACGTTGATATATTTTACATCGATGTTGTTCATCCGATTTTATTGATAACGTCGATGTTTTGTATCGATGTTTTGCAGACATGAAAATTAAAAATATAATGTTTTTCCCCCGCTGACCAAACCAAAAAAATATTTCACATGATAATGCCGGCAATGCCAGTTGTGGCGTAAATATGCTTGTTTAATATGAATGGCAACAGTAGAATTTTGGGAATATTTCCCAGATGAGTAAATTTGTTGACAGTTTATGTTTTTCTGGCTGAAAATCTCATTACGAGGCCACTGCGATTGACGTGAAGGCGAAGCGACAGTTGTTGGCATGCGATGAAAGTGTTTTAATTGCAGTTTTTTTCTCCCAAAACAACTTCCTTATCTATTAAAAATTAGTATGAAATTTTTTTTAATATTATTTGTTTATCACCAAATTATTAAACATCGATGTCCAAAAACATTGATGTTTTTATGTTTTGCTACCAATACGTCGGGAGACATCAATGTTTAAATTGTTGATGTAGAAAACAATCGAACATCGACGTTTTCCTTCGATGTCACAACCTAGTGAAAGCAAATTTTCCTATAGCGTTCGGCCTTATCAAAATATGTAGAGACCAACTCCACGCTTTAGCCTCCTTGTTTCTTCTCTAAAATATGCCAAAACCCTTAGGAAAGGAGTGGGGAAAATCTATTCTGAAATTTGCATGTGCTAGTACCTGAGATATAACCAAAAAATTTATTTCCAGGTGCCCTGTCAACTGAGTCACTACAAGAGTAAATAAAATAAATAGATGTATAAAAAGGTTATCACAGACCTTATCGTCTTGCTAATCGTGCGAATTGCGTTCGTAAATGAGAATCTGACATTTTTCATCTATTCAAGCCATGTATAATCGTTTGCTATGAATTTGTTTCTTACGCCTTAGTTAACCAGTCTATCGCATCGTCGCCCTCTGCTTGTGGTGTATCTTGGAGTGATGGGGCCCGCCTACATTGCGCTTGTTCTGAGTTGCAGAGTGTTTAAAACCAGCGGCATGTGGTAAACTGTTGCAAGGTAAGCTGTGTTTTGCTCTGTGCTATACCTAATCGTTTGCTAGTTTACACATCGGTCACTAAACGTAGTAGTGCATTTGACGTCACAGCACGTGTGTAATGGGTGCCTCGCCGCTCTCTCGTGAGTGGCCGCATTACATTGTGTTTCTCCCGGCCCCACTCTGGTTACTGGTTCCTGTTGCGAGCGCCAAGTGTGTACAGCACTGAGCAAGCACCAGCTTACCTTGCAACACTTCACCACACGCCACTGCTTAAAACACACGTTTTCCCAGGAAACTGTAAAACGTGCATCCAATGTACCAATCTACGAAAAATAAAAAAGACATTCAGGCGAGTCCTGTTGAATGCTTTCAAGACGTCACGCAAATTTAAAACACAATTTCAGAGTACTACAACATAGTTAAAAACATATTTTTTAAAAGTGATGTATCTTAAGATATACAGGGGCCGCGGTGGTGTATCAGTCAGACTACTCGCATCCCACCTAGGCAAGCCGGGTTCGATTACCGGCGGGGTCACTCATGAATTTTCACATGTGGGAATCGTGCCGGACGGTGCTGCTGGTCGGCGGATTTTCTCGGGGATCTCCCGTTTCCCACGCCCTTGCATTCCGACGCTGCTCCATACTCACCTCGTTTCACCCTCATTGACTCACAAGACCTCGCTCAAATCTCTCCACTTTACTCAAAATATACGCGTCAGATACATACAAAAACATTTAAGGAACCTACACTGAATCTTCCTACGGGCTTTAAAATCCCATATAGGCAGCACGACTAAAACACGCCAGTACAGAACCCAGTGCTTAGTGGCGATGGCGTACTTGATACGCGTAGCAGTGTAGATCTTATCGCTCACGCGCTTAATTGCCTCAGACGTTGAAAATAGCTCCAAAAAGGCGGGGCTCTTAACTTGTTGATTGTGTTACCGGCTCATGAACTGTGTTGAGAGTACCACAGTCGTTAACCAGAACACTGCATTTTATCGACGATCTGATGGATGGTAGCTTCGTAAGTTGGCTACGTGCCGCAGATTCGCAGATTCGTAAATACTCTTTGGAAGGCAGGAAAAAATTTTTGCAGTTTTTCGGATGATTCTTTTTTCATTTTGACTGTACTGAAAGAAAATCAGTTCCGTGGAAATTTGATTAAGAGTATAACTTTTTGTTGTATTTGGGGCGAGTAAATTAATACTGATGGCAGTAAAAAATTAATTCTATTTTCATTACAAATTACACCTATAAATATTTTTACTGTAGTAAACACATGCAAAATCATTTTTTAGTGCGCTCTTTTTTTTTAATTGTTAAATAGTGTGGAGACTACGCTGTGTTCACCACAAAATATCTGGCAGAGTGTTCTTCGGCAAAATATCTGGCAGAGTGTTCTTCGGCAAAATATCTGGCAGAGTGTTCTTCGGCAAAATATCTGGCAGAGTGTTCTTCGGCAAAATATCTGGCAGAGTGTTCTTCGGCAAAATATCTGGCAGAGTGTTCTTCGGCAAAATATCTGGCAGAGTGTTCTTCGGCAAAATATTTTTCAGTGTACTACACCCGCCTGCATGGAGCTGTTTTTCCCAGGTTGATTCACTTAAGTAAAGTAACGGTAAGGGCGACGCTGTCTCGTTCATATAATGCCCCATGACTATTAAACGTCAGGTAGTGAACCCGCTTGCAGTCTTTGCATGCACCTATGGGACTTTGAGCTGCGACCTTGTAGATTTATTTCGGGAAAATCTGTATCCAGTAGTACGCCCAATATAAGTTACATTTTCAAATATACCTACCGTCGATCTAAAAATGCCGTTTCTATGTCCAAGTGTTTCAAAATAACGTTTAAAAAATAGTATATGTCGTGAAAGTTTTGTTATAGACGGGTAGAGAATGTATATCTTACTCAAATAAGGCTGCAGATGGGTTCAGTTGCTTTTGTCAAAACGTGTATTTCTAGCACACGCTGCCATGATTCGTGTTTGTGAGGTTAAGCTATATGGTAAGGATGTAACCTGTTCAGTCTCTTGCAGGAATCTTGCTGGTTGAAAAGACTACAACACATCCTACGCCACATTACTGAATGAGGTTCTAAACAACAACACAGAGCTGTTATACTAGCGAGTTGTTACTTTGTGCTCCTGAACCGTTAGAAGTGTCCGAAAATGTTTAGTCAGGAGGCCTACCTTATAAGAGCCGGTAAAGAGGTGCATTTTTTTTTCCCCCAGCCCCCCCTCTCGTGAACAATGTGCAAACTTGGGCGCTATACGCACGTTGCCAACTTTCCTCATAACTCGCGTTAGTCATGCTAATGATATTGCAACGAACATACTCTTGAGCCGTGTTTAGAAACTTCGCTCTCGCCGAAAACTCAACGTTACAGGTGGTAAACTTCCTTGCAGGCGTTGTCGCTTGTATCCTCACTTGAGATTCTCCAGACCCGCGGATAANTTTTTTTTTTTTTTTTTTTTTCGCCACTTGCAGATTTGTTTTGTTTTGTATTCCGATCTTTTCCGCGCGTGCCTTATAAATTCATTACGAACTTTCCTGGGCGACGTAGACGACGTTTACGTGCTCCACCAAGTTGTCTGGATTAATTTCTTTTTTTTTTTTTCCGTCTGAGCTCGGCAGTTTTGTCACGAACTGGCCGTGATGACTAATGGGCCGTTTAAGGTCTCCGCTCACGAAATAAACTTATTCACTAGTACGGCGTATTACTGGTCCGGTATCCCCGCCAAATCGCGCGTGCGTGTGTGTGTGTCTGAATTTTTTAAAGCAATATGCTACCGGACCCCAATCTTATCTGATTTCGAGTAAAGTCCATTCGCGGTTTCTTCACACTTTTGGAATCAAACCTTTGAAAAATCACCCCGTGTACGACGTGTTTGCTTGTTTCCTGAAAATGTCACGTGTCACAAGTGTTTTATGTGAAATTCTGTTAAATGTTCCTTATTTTTGGTTGGACTGAAATTACGTTTATATTTTATCTATAAAGTATAATATTTCATTTATAATTGATACGAATAAAACAGTGAGAAAATAGGTGAGTTGGTAATGCCTAGTAAGAAATAGTTCTTATGCAAAATATAATTACACTAAGTGCGCATCGGCTCTCAAGATCTCGCTGTTAATAGCCGCCCGAATCTATTCACTCACTAAGTGCACGCGAGTGCGGTGTGTTGTCAGTCCGGTGTAATTTTCTAGACTCGGTTAAGCTTTGTCTGCACGAAGCGGAAAAAAGATCCTGGAAGTAGAACTTCAGCAGAGCTTCGGGAAAGTGTGAAGTAACCGTGAATGGACTATACTTACTGTGGAAATAATATATGTATCAGGACTGGCTGTTACAATAGGTTGAGTTGGTTAGTTGAGAGATTTGGGCGGCTCTTAACGAGGTCTTAAGAGCCGATGAAGGTGAAATGATCTGAGAATGGAGCAGCGCCGGAATGCAAGGGTGGGGAGAACGGGAGATCCCTGAAAAAAAAAACCCCCCCGTCGACCAGAAGCATCGTCCGGCAAAATTCCCACTTGCGAAAATTCGGGAGTAACTCGGCCGGAGATTGAACCCGGTTCGCCTTGGTCGGAGGCGAGCAGTATAACCGCTCAGCCACCACTGCCCCTGTTACTTTAGTAAGCAAGTATTTTCGCAGAGAGCATTAATGCTGTAGTTCATTGCTAGAGGTTTGCAGTATTTACGGGATTATAAGGAAAAATAAGTATTAAATAAACTAGATTTAATGGCAGGGAGATGATAAGCAACAATACTTATTTAAAATTATAGAAAACTATTTTGAATTTTCTTTTTATTCTGCGTACACTGAGTTCTACGCAAGCCCTGTTTAAATGAGAAGTCTGAAAAGTGGCTCCAGAAAACGTTTTAGAGCAGATATGATGAACATAGCTTCGCTTCCTCCGACCACAATACTTCTAGTTTTATATTAAATCAATATATCAACATGGTTCATGCAACTGTCACAGAGTTGAGTACGTAGACAGCATCTGTGACCAAACTGCAAACTTCTGATTTTTTTCAGGTGGGCCTAAGTTATTTACAAAAATATTGGCTTACAGTACATATATTTTAATAAAATCTAATACAATACTATTGCGTAATTATATTAAAGGCTAGTAACTACTTAAATTCATATTTCAGAACTTTTGAGACTACTTTCACCAAACTTCGGATAGAGGTATTTAATTAAATACCTACTGCGTAACAATACACTAAGGATGTTGACAATTATCGATATATTGAAATGACGATATTTTCAACATTATATAGATATAAATCGTCGATATATTTCAACGATATTTTATCGAAATCAATATATATTTCTAGGTATCGGAAAGGAATATTTTTAAAATACTCTTTTAATTAGTTCTATTTTAAATACCAAAATTGAATTAAATAAATTACTATGTTTACTTTGGCAGCATGCCCAAAAACAGGCGCCACATCTTTCTACAATGCCTCGTGTCGTCAGTATGAAATATTCCAAGCAATTTTACATTTGTCAAGTCCTTAGATACATAAAATATCAAAATCCGATATACCGAAAATCTATATTTTTCTTTCAATATATCGTCTCGTAAAACGATACTTTTATAAATAACCGAAATAAATAATGTCTATATTTTCTCCAATATCAACATCCCCACAATACGCATGTATTATTTCACGTAATAATATTCATTCTTGATAATATACGTATATAAATAATACGTATCATGACTGTGGGCAGCTTGTGCTCACTGGAAGAAGCTGGAGGGGTGGCTATGATGATAGTTAATATAAAAGAATCATGTATGATTATATAATGTTAACCGGAAACGACAGAATTATACATAAAACTCCCGTTTAGTTACGTTAAAGTGGAGGAGGGAAGGCTAAATACTGAAAGGCTAACTACAGTAGACTCCAAACCAATTTGCAGAATTTTTTACGTATGCCGAAGATATTGTTGGGGCTGAACCGCCACAGATTAAAACTTCTCTTCGCATTAGCATGACACCTTTTGCTTTCTCGTGCACCAAGGTAAGGTTTATTCTACTCAGGTTATGAACAAAACGAGATTTGTAATGAGAGAGTTTGGCATAGGAAAAATTTCAGCCACTAGGTGCGCAGTGTCCCAAAAGGAATATTTTAATTGCAATTTTAAACAGCGTGAACAATAAAAGAAAATTATTTGACTTAGTTACGAAATTATTCTAAATTTCATTTATGATAATTGCAACTATCCTATTTCTAATGTAGAAAATAGAGAAAATCTGGCAGCTTGCCGACAGTAGCGCTTACCTTATAGCAAAAATGTTCTCTTTTGCTAAACTTTTAACTTTGATCTTCCCAACTTGTAGTATAATTAACCTTAACCAATGATCCGCTGGATTAACGCAGATGCCATATTTTTATAAAGGAGCTAGTTAGAGGCATTTTTCTATTCATGATTAGCCCAGGCTTGCTGAACGGCTCTGAGGTTGTGATGTCGGCGACGGCACGTCTAGTAAATCCCCATTGACTGGGCTGCATCTAAGCGCCCTACGTAGTGCGAGACCGACCGAGCAAAGAATAGGGTTTTACAGTTAAATGATTTTAGGCATGTATCATCTACCTTTCGTAATATCGCTTTTAAAAAACAGTGAGTGCCTTTTGAAGAGGAGAACCATGCTACAAGAGAGTGGAAGTAAATTTATAACATATAGTGGTTTTGTTGAGTCTATAAATCTTAATGTACAAGCAATTCTCAAGATGTAAAAATATTACTAACAGTTTTTATAAAAATGTGGTTTAAAACTTTTTTTTTTAATAGCGATGTTATGAATTGTGGCCGAAGCATACGGCTATGACCTTCTAACACTAGGCAACTGCGTTAGTGTTCTAACTTCTGAGCAGGGACTGACTTCTCCCGGAGTGTAACAGCACGTCAGTATCACTCCCCGTGGCGCAAACAATTGCCTTGGTTTCCGGAAAGGCGTCGAAGGAATTAACCGCTTATGCCTGGAGGTGGTTTGTGGCGACTAACCAACCACCTTATCTTAGAGCATGTTTCAATTGCTACCATGGTCGCGGTGGCTGAGCGGTTAGCCTGCTCGCCTCCCACCAAGGCGAACCGGGTTCAATCTCCGGCTGGGCCACTCCCGCTGGTGAGAATGTTGCCGGACGATGCCGCTGGTTGGCGGGTTTTCTCGAGGATATCCAGTTACCCCCGCCCTTGCATTCGGCGCTGCTTCATTCTGACCTCATTTAACCCTCATCGGCTCTCAAGACCTCGTTGTTAAGAGACGCCCAAATCTCTCAACTCAACTCGATTGCTATCGCTTTCCTCGATACTGATTCCTGCGCTAAAGTGCCTTCAACTGATTTGCTTAAGGCCTCCCAATGTACTCATAACGATGTTTATACTAAACTTGCGACTGAATAAAAAATATGCATCGTGTTTAACTTGTGGTAGGAAGAATATTTTATCGTTTTGTTGAAAATTACACCTAGTGAGGAAAATAAGAGAATCTGCTACACCGCCGATCTCAGTAAACGAAATACCCAGAAAACAATGGTCAAATGGAGCGACTCGTTGTCCATAGGTGGCATCTAAGGAGATCTGCAAATGATTATAGATTTATGTACTGCGTCAGGGAAATACGTGACTTAGAGGGCACCGTAGGATTTAAGGGAACCCTCAAAACGCATCGAGGACACGTTTGCCAATATTATCAAGTGCGTAGATCCTTCTAGTATACCGAGGCATCGAGAGCGGGCAGCATATCAACAGTTGGAGGCATTTGAACGGGGGACTGGCCTGTTGAGCGGTTGGACGAATAACCTCTTTATGGGCCGCCTACGACTACTTCACAGCGTTGTTTTGGGGGTGTACACACACACACGCCGTAACATCACGTAGGCAATATTCTGGCTTGATACGTTGATCTAATTAATGTGAGGACTGGCGAATCCGATGAAGTGCAACAGCCGACACTACAGCAACATCGTCGCAGTCTGACGTCTGTAAGGCCTACACTACGATGTGCAGTGTCCCATGCCAGTGACTGGACAATAGTCTACTACAGTCACGGCGTCCTCTACGTCAATCACCGTTGTCGCCAAACTGTCATGTGGCACGTTTGCACTGGTGCATCGAGCGTCGTGAGTGGATGCAGATACAGAATTGCATTGTCTTTTCCGACGAACCACGCTTCCCTCTGGATGCTGATGGTCTTATTCGACCCTGGAGCCGCAGACACGGGACGCAGATTACTTATAATACAGAGATGAAACAACGGATCGAGGCGCGAACTCAAGCCGCGCGCGCCATTAAAATGGCATCACTAGTCATCAACATTTCGGATCGCCATTCCTTATCAGCGCTTGGTAACTCTCAGCCCAGCCATTATGGAATCTATTGCAGCATGTGATAGCCAGACACAAGGCCTGTTTCTGAGACTCGCGCAACCAATCAGTGAACGGGTGCGAGCTGGAAAAAATGTTTTATCGCGGCCACAAAGTGTTTTGTTGGTGAGTTGTGTTTTGGTGGGGTTAATACCAACAAAACACTTTATGGCTGCCACAAAATATTTTTTTCCCGTGTTCACGTCAAAGGAACCGTTACGCCATTTCGTCTGTGAGAAAGGTACTTTTACACTCCATGCCGCGGAGGTGATTGTCAGCATCAGGTGCGTATTCATATACACCATAGGGAGCCTACGCCTGGATCACGGTTTGGGCTACCTATTAGCTAAGACTCTAGAACAAGCCTTGTGCTTGCGCAAGGAGGATTGTCAGGACACCGATACGTTACCGAGGTAGTGCGTTCCTATTTTATACAATTTGTAGAAGGTCTCCTCTCATCATTCTGCGGCGTCCACACGCTGCAGTCATCGTGCGACACGCTCTATGCGGCACGAACATGATACCTTGGCCCGCGCTCTGTTATGAACTGTGATCCGGCCTTGGCTGGACGGCCTACTTGATCCAACATTTCGAACATGAATCCAGGACATTGCCGGTCAGTAAACGGGGTCGAAAACCTACACAACGTGCCCGATATAGGACAGCGTAGCCCTATAAGAACGGCATCCTTTGTCGTATCAAGAGGGCGTCTGGAGATGGGAGTGTCCGGTCGTCGCTAACCGCCGCCTCAATCAGCCTACGGCAACATAGACAAGGTGGAGACTCTGCAATTAGTTTTTAGAAAATAGTGGCGTGGTCCCTTACTATAATTAGCTAACATCCTGTTATTTCTTTTAACCGCCCCCCCCCCCTCCACCTAATGTTTGTGGTTAAATAGTTATTGTATAACCTTAAACGTTCAATAAAACTCAATATTTTACTTTCATGCTCTACTTAATTTTGTTATAATTATCTTCGCCCCTCTAGTCCCTTTTTAAGTAGGAACTAATCGTAAATAATTTCATAAGAGAGACCACCGGACCTATCGACAATTGAGAATGTATGGGTCCAGCTGGGACACTGTCTCCTCCAGCACATATCACCTGTCAAATCGCTTGAAGAGCTCTGTCGGCACTCCGAGGAATAATAGTGGGACGTACCACAGTATTCTGACTCTGCACGACACCACGACACAAGTTCCCGCCTGCAGTTCCTCACAAGGACGGCACACTCCATATTGAATATTGTGTTTTATGTCACCGAGCCCTTGTTATATGCCCGTTTGTTACCTAAATTCGCCCCAAATGCTTCCACTTGCTTAATAACGACTTATTAAGTTTTGCGTTATCGATTCCATTAGGTTCTAATGAATCCTTCGACGTGTTAAAATTTTTCAGCCCAGCAGTTGTCTTCTTAAACTTTACAATATTTGTGTTACTGAATTAAATTTATAATTTGATGATAGCAGACAACAGTGGAATAGATCCATATGATTGTGACAATTCGGATTTTAATTTGGTACCACCCGATTCGGGAAGTAATTATTACATAATTAATAGAAACCTGAATANAGCCCAGCAGTTGTCTTCTTAAACTTTACAATATTTGTGTTACTGAATTAAATTTATAATTTGATGATAGCAGACAGCAGTGGAATAGATCCATATGATTGTGACGATTCGGATTTTAATTTGGTACCACCCGATTCGGGAAGTAATTATTACATAATTAATAGAGACCTGAATAATTCGCGGATTCATTTTGGGACAAGCTAGAATTCAAAACACGTGCGTTTATATAACTTTAGCCATTGGTCCACACGGTGTTTGAAACCTCCTCGAGAACGATGTCTAATTGTTGCCTTCCACTGTGATAGCAGACAACCAATGTACAGTTGATATCCGCATATTTGTGTATAAGACTGTAGAGTATAGCCTGCAGGTCATTGCAATCGCGAAATGTTCAGGTCTCTAATAATTGATAAAAAGTAATTTCATTTTCTCAATATTTTCCTTTTATTTGTAAGTAAAACGCCGCTTTTTAGCAATATTAGAAGTATATATATGGTGTACCACGGACCATTTTACGTATAATTTAAAAATTCTTCATTTAACTTAGACTATTAATTGTATTATTTTTATCGATGAAGTAAAAAAAATAGTTTACAATTTTAATTAAAAATCGTTGAATTAATCACAAGAAGTACCACAAATGATTTTTTTAAATTTACATTTTAAATAGGCTTTTTTTTAATTCGCCACAATTCCTTTTTTATTTTTAAATTTAGGTTATAAAATAATTTTTAAATTCACTACTATTTTCTTTATAATTTTTAAATTATTTCTTTATATTTATTATTAAAAATAATGTAACTGATAAGTTAATTGAAGTAAAAAAAATTAATTGCATGAAAAACAGTCTGTACTACACCATATCTATACTACTTATATTGTCAAATATGTTTACGAAATTTTCCATTTGTGCGAGTAGAGTGAGCAAGTCGGCAAGTTCTGTCCATAACTTATATATACGTAGTCCTCTGACCGTAGCTGCGTCGGAAAACTGGAGAACTAGCCAGAGAAGGAAAAGGTAAACTTTTGTCAGAGGTAACNATATATACGTAGTCCTCTGACCGTAGCTGCGTCGGAAAACTGGAGAACTAGCCAGAGAAGGAAAAGGTAAACTTTTTTCAGAGGCAACAACACGAGTTGACATTCGGCCTCCACTCTTGACACAACTTTTCCTTCCTTCATATTATCTTTCAGAGTGTTTGGTTGAAGGGGAGGGGGAGAAACTTTACGATAACTGTAAAACGAGTCGTTCTATCTGAGGAACAAAGCACAGAAAATAGAAAACTTGGCTTGAAGTTTTGATATGAATCTCAACCTTACTTTTCAGTAGCGGCGAATATGTTTTCAGATTGAAGACAAAATCATAATGGGAAACAAAATTCTTTAACCACTTTTAGTGCCTATGCGTGGCTCATTCTTATAAACTTGCTATATTTTTTCCGAGTCATTGCACATATTTGTGTACTAAGTCGCTAATAACCAAACGTGTTATATTCTGTTCATAGTAAATTGAGCACCTTGAAAGTCCTGCTTAAGATCTACTTGTATTCACATCGTGTTTACTCCGACCATATTGTAATTTAACAATGCCATGAACCTGATCGCTTTATTCATGAGTTTGTCAAGTGAAAAAAGTGAAATTATGAGGAAAGCTGATATTTTAAAATGTTGTTTGTTCATACATTTATATGCTTAGAAAAATCGGAATGCAAAATAAACCATATATATATATATATATATATATATACATACATACATACATACATACACACGCACACAAACACACACAGAATCAGACATGTCACCACAGAGGAGATAAGTACCCAGAGACTGAATGGCGTGGCGGCTCCTTTGATGTGGGAGTACCTATTCTCTGATTGGCTGCGCCAGGTTATGGGAACGGGCCTTGAATCTGATTGGCTAGCATGATGCAAGGAGTTTCCTATTAACTGAGTTGTCGGCTGGGGAGTAGCAATATCCAAATAACTCGCCTAAATAAGGGCCCGGTGCCCAACCCCCACATATACACCGCCTCTGCCGCCGACCAAAATAATTTGAGAAAGTGTCAGGGTGCATTTGTTTGACACACCTAGTGACTTATGGGAGCTTCGGCTTCCGGTCTCACAACACTAAAAGCCATTCGGTGGCATATGAGGGTTCGGCGTCTCCCCCGCCGAACACAAGAACACGTAATTTTACTTATAATAGGCAACACCAAATAATAAATGAGTAGCAAGATCTATAGATTATCGGGTCGTCTCATACTGCAAATGTGCTGTCATTCGACAGACATGTGCGGCGTAGCTTGAAGACCAAAACATCGCGGCAATTGAAATAGTACATGTATTTAAATATCACGTTTGCTGTGTCAATATCTCATAATCAGGCCGCTTCAGGCCGCTTTTACGTGGATTCTGCCGGTGTCGATAATGAATTATAATAAGGCACATATATTTCAATTTATTTGTTGATGATACAGTGTAAACAAACATCTACGAGTCAGCTGGCGAAGTTACAAAGTGAAGCAAATGGTGAGAGGAGAAGATAATGTTTACGCTATTTAGATAGCACAGAAGTGAAGTGAATACAATAAAATATACTTGTTTGAGTCGTTGGGCTATTGAAATTGTAACATTGCAATTTTTAGGGGTTATGTTTAACATTAGTTATATATATTATAATTTTATATGATTACAGAGTACTTGCTTATGTTGTCACTTTCTTTAACATAATTTCCAAATTACGTTTTATTATATGAGTTAACAATATAATATTTTGTTATTTTAATAGTTTATTGACATGGAGGTCATGCGAAGTATTTTTCATTTGTTTCTAGATAGTATTCAGTATTAATATTGTATTTGTTATTTTTAATTTCGTTCCTAAAGAGTGGTCAGTGTTAAATATTTATTAAACAAAAGAACTAAATAAAATTATCCTGGTTGTCTCTCGTCTCGCCATTGCTGGTTGGCGGAGAGATGTGTCATGGTCAGACGAAAACCAATTGGAGGACAGGAGACAACATAAGTAAGGCAGAAGTAAAATATAACTAATTTTTCTGACAATAATTCTCACCACCTCCAAAGATGGACGTGTGTACGTTAAAATAAATATAATTATTGAGAAATAAGTGCTGCAGGATGTTTGGAAAGTTGATTAATTGATTATGTAAAACGAGTAAAATTATTGAGTTTGATTTTGAGATGACAAAAATAATTGTTGGATTTGTTTGAGAAGATTAAATAATAATTTGTGTAATGTGTTGGGGAAAATAAACGAAAAGAAAATAAAATGGTGAAAAGAATTTCTACTTGCTAATTCTACATAAGTTCTCCATTCATATCTGATTCTATTGAAATGTTACATATGAACAGTGGAGTATGCCATATCTCGAGGACCATTCAATTGATTCATACCAAAATTTCACGCAAGTATGTTGCTATTGTAGGGTATATAAATTAACACATGTTATGTGCAACATGCATGTTTTAATGGGGTTTATATAAAGAATTTAGAATTATTTGTTATATCTATAAAACATTTCAACAAAATTCAGCCAAATTTTGTATGCAAATAGTATTAATTAGAAGCATCATTTATGCATACAGAGATCCTTTTTACAGGATTTTTGCATAATATTGTCAGGAGAGGAAATTAAACATTTAGCCATACTTCTGGAACAATTCAACTAATTTCCACCTAACTTTGCACACCTACAGAAGGCCATATAAAGTTACCTGATTAAAATGGTGTCAGGCAATGATTTTCAAAATGGCGGTCATGTCAATATTTTTATATGGTCAATTTAACAAATTCAATAAAAATTTTATGACAGTATTTATTAGAAACATTGTGTACAAAGCCTCTTTAAGGCAATAGGTAATATAGTCCAGTTTAAGGAAATAAGGTTTTTATGCCATATCTCGGAGATTAATTAACCGATTTTCACCAAATTTTTTTTACACAAGTAGTGTTATGGTAGGCCATGTAAACCCTATCATTCAAAACATTAGACTGATTACATCCGAAGTTGATGCTCCGAATCATACCTCCGTGATGCAGTTGATTGCACGCTAGCTTAATTTTACGCGTTTTTCTGAATTCGAATACCGGGTAATTCACTTGTGTATTTAATTGTCTTGGTACTGTTTAACATGTCAACGCCTACCTACTTCTTGTTTTTATTCTCTACATATAACAAACGTTTTATTTTCGCCTACCTGCGAACTGACTATATAAAGTACCCATCCTACAAAGTATCGCATATATTAAATAAATAAATTTAGTGTGGTTAGACCACCAAGGGCGAGGCCACACCCTCCTAATAACAGGCTTTCAAGTTGGGACTCGTAGGTGCACATCAACCCCGGGCATGACATGAAATCAGCTGGGTTACTCCAAGTGGATGCCGCTGGTCGGCGGGTTTTCTCGGAGATCTCATGTTTCCACCGCCCTTGCACTCCGCCGCTGTTTCATTCTCGTCTTAATTGACGTTCGAAGTTTTTAAGACCAAGAGCCGCCCTAATATCTCAATTCAACTCATGAAATGGAATGAGACCCTAGGATGGAGCGGTGCTGTAATGCAAGGGCGGGAGAACTCCGAGAAAACCCGCCGACAATGCGGAAATTCGGGAGTGTACCCTCCGGGTACATATTAGCTATGATGTCCAAAGTGTGATAAGAACTACAACTACCGTCTCGCAAATGTTAACCCAAATTTGCTGTCTCTGACAAATTAAAAAGGAGTTACGAAATATTTAAGCTTTTGCAAGGTTTTATGTTTTTACTTTTATAACCTACACATTTTTTTAGCAGCGGTCAGTCAAAAATACCTTAAAACTTGTTTAGCGTTACAGTACAATGGCTAGTGGATTAGCTAACAGCGTGTTGATAAAATATACAGTCTCCACTTGATGCACCAGCTTATGGCGAAACGATACATAAACGAAAAGTAAACATTGGCCCTACTTTCGTCGAACTGTCAAAATCTTGCCAAGTTACATGAGACAGAGAATACTACTCCTCCAGCCAAAGAAAATACATATCCAATAAATGATCTTCCGTCATTTGCTTCTCCTGCCCAATCGGCATCGATGAATCCAGTATGTTCATTGAATTCTTCTCATACAAAAGACAGTAGTTTTTAGTCTCTTTTAGGTATCGAATAACCTTCTTGGCTGCTCTCCACTGAGATTCTCCATTTTTTTGATATACCGACTTAATTTACTTATAGCATGACAAATATCTCACCATGTTAAGACTGCTAAATACATCAATGAGCCAATAAGATTTTGATGTTTTCCATTGATCTCTCCTACATGTCCGAATTTCTGGTTAATGTCCAAAGGTGTCAAAACAGGTTTACAGTCTTGTAACATTCGGGCCGCGTATAGTTAAGCCATATTTATTATATTACAGCCTCACAGTTAGGCGCCATTTTGTAACGTTCTGCACTTGNTATAGTTAAGCCATATTTATTATATTACAGCCTCACAGTTAGGCGCCATTTTGTAACGTTCTGCACTTGTTACCTGGCCGATGTTTACTTTGCCTCAACTAGCTCAAGGTAGAAACACGAGACTCAGTGAATGGAAGACGTGTAATTATGAAATAAAGTTCAAGTTCCAAGTTAGTTTGTTCTATACTTTATTTAACATTTAGCAACACAGTTCACAAACGAAGTTCCAGTATGCAGAGTACGAACCTCTCACAGATAAATATAAATGTTCAGAACGGAGCCACAGTTGTTTACTTAATTATGTTCTTAAAAAAACTGACCCGAAGAAACTTAAAATGTGGCTACCTCCCACACCGGCAGAGAATTTAAATAATAAAGTTTAGTGGCCGATGTGGGGGTTTAGCGTCACGCCCGATGCGACCTAAGCGAGCATTGTACCNGGCCACTCACGCTCTCCACAACGTTATCATAACTAAGACTGTGCCGTCAACATAAACAAACTTCGCCATCAACATCCAGATAAACTAACCTCTCGTAGAAAAAAAACTGCGCCGGAGGACTAAAACTTGTCGATGTTGCCTAAAAATATCTAATTAATGCTGATGCTTCCCAACTCCAAAGTTTGAAACGAGACGGTAACCAGACGGACGTAAACAGCAGACGTCCGTCCGATAACCTACAAAAGCACACGTCTGCCGTGTTAACAAGAAAAGAAACGAGCCACCACGTCTTTAAACTTCCAACCTGATAAAAATATTACGAAGCTTTCTAAAGCTTCCTAAACATGAAAGAATTTTACACCCGTGTCCCGAAAAATTAAGAATATAGCATCATTACATTACCCCCCTCGGTTTGGGATAGATTCTGAAGAAATCTTTCCCAAAGCGAAACCTATCTTGAATGATGCTGTTCTGTAAACCACTGTGCCTCTGCTCCTTGAAAACACTTTACATATAACATGGTAATCAAGTTATAACATAATTATTTACTTACTTCACTCATGACAAAAAAAAAGATATTGACAGGGATGCTGCAAGCAAATTACACCTTTTTGGTTTCAATTAGTTACTGGTTGTTCCTATTTGTGTGGTTGAGGGTATATTTCCACCTGTGCCATCGATTTTTCATTTTGGGTTGCTGCCCTTTGGTCTCTCGCTGGGATCAGCACACCACTTCTCCAAAAGGGGACCCAGGTCTGCCCCAAAACTATATAAAAAAGTCACTGTGACTGCCTCTCCCTAGGCCAGTGCTGACAAAAACCTCAAAAGCCAATGCGACTGCCTCTCACAGGTCAATGCTGACAAACAATATTACACGCCACTGCGACTGCCTCCCACAGGTCAATGCTGACAAACAATATTACACGCCACTGTGACTGCCTCCCACAGGTCAGTGCTGACAAAAAAAAAAAGGGCCCCAGACCTGTCCTATTGTTAACTATTTGCAAAATACAAGTATTTCCTACTTTATGTTTCACAATTTTCAAAAAAATAAAACTTATTAACATTCACATAGCACTTCCGGTTCAGTACTCTGCATAAATTATATCACATTAGTTACAATTACACCATAACCCATGACAGCTTGAGCTTCCACTACATAACTGCAAAGATATATCTAATTTCACAAAACCTTCACTGACGAAAGTAATTAAATTAGAAAACATGGTAGAAAATTTTATAATATTAACTGTAGTACATATTTTGAAATAAAAAACTACCCATATTTAGAAAATTCACAAATGTACTTTCATAATTTAAACCTGGCATATATATGCATAGTACAAAATATACTGTTAAACTAAAGTTTCACCTATGGCAATGCAAAGCTTTAAGAATTAACAAAAACTCACAATATCAAATACAATGCTTATCAATTCTCATCAAATTAACTATTCATAAATGATTCTTCTTTTTACTCAATAAGTAATTTCATACTAATTTAAAAACAACTGAGCAAATACTTTTTCAAGACAAAACATATTGAACAAACTGAATTACAATAATGCAATGCAAAAGAGCACACTACTCTGATATGCAGTTGCCTGGAACCACATAACCTGTATTGCTAATTATACTTACAAAATATAATGATAATGACAATCCCCTACATAGTCACATAACCTCAATCAGTAGCACAAAAATTTTCTTTAATGTTTTCAAAGAGTGTATCAGTCATACCTAAAATTCAACATTCCCACTGTATATACTTCACAAACAACTTCAAATGATTATTTTCTTACAACATTGGCGGCATTTATAAAACCATTTATACTTTTCCCTTTACCTACTTCCATTTCTGGAGAATGTAAACAACAACTTAAAATTTCTGTGACCCTACACAGTTGAATTAACTTAAAATTTCTGTTCCTTACAAGTTTCACTAAAATATCATTGACTGTACTGTATTTACTTGCTATAAAATGATTCACTGTTGTTAAACAGAAACACTCTCTCTCACAACTATTTATTCTTATCAAATAAAATTTTCTAGGTCTTAAATCTGATATATATATTTTTTTTCCAATTAAATTATCAATTATTTATTGTTGCCTGAGAAGGGTTTTACTCCACGTACCTGTACACATTGTTGATTAATTGTAGGGTCCTTTACCAAAAAGTTAATATTTCTTCTAAATAAAAACATTTACTTATCTATTACATTATTATTATAGTATATAAAATTAATACAAGGAAGAAAGAATTTATTACATATCTAACTTATCTACATTGCATTCTTTCTTCTTCCTTTTCCTTGTCCTTCTCTCCTTTTGTTTTAATTTCCTTCCCTTTTTCCTTACTACCTTTCTCATACTATACTTTAGCAGTTTCTTTCTCTTCCCTACTGTCCTAAATCTACCCCTATTTTTTCTTTTCTTTTTCCCCACTGTCTTTACCTTCTTATTCCTGATCTTTTCCCTGATTACTTTACTGACGCTTTGTTTCTTCCTTACAAAACTTTGCCTGAAAATTGCATACTGTTTTAATTGACAATACTCCTTACTGTTAGCAACTCTTGCCTGCTGCACTTCACTATCTGATCCATCTCGCAGCTTAACTTCACAATAACCCTTTAGTCTAAATCCCCTAACCTTATTTCTCTTTTCCTTTATTACCTTTATCTTCGATTTACTAACCTCACAACAATTAGGTTCACTTTCCACTAAATTATCTGCCATTCTATCCTCCTCATTTATTACCTCTGTCTTCAACAATCAACTCTTTACTCTCTTTGTCACTGACAATAACACCTTCATATTTAACGTCATTGCTGTTTATAATAATTTTACTTGGGGCAATTACTTTTGAACCCTTTCCTAATCTCTTTAGAGATTCAACTCCCCACTAGTCTATATTTGTTATTACTTCATCAAAATTTTTTCTCTCTCCCCTCTGCTTGTTGCCTAATGTCCTGTCTAAGCTCCTGTATAAACTCCTGTTGTCCCTGTTTAAATTCCTGTATCATCTTCTGTTGTTTCTGTATCATCTCCTGTTGTCCTTTCTGCACAGCCACCAGGAGATTCATAATTTTTGCTGACCATGTATTTTCTAATTGCGCCATTTTTAAATTCAGTTACAACAACGTCATAAATAATTAAAAAACAAAAAAAAGTTTTGGCGAATGTACTTTATAACATAACCTGCAATACTCTTGGCCCACTTGAAATGATGGCTTGACTGGTGATCCGATGCGTTCTTACCATTACTGTTGTTGATGAATGAGGTCTCGTACCTGGAACCTCGGTGTTGTGCTGCTGGAAACCTGGACTGGAACTGCCGCCGGTATCGTGTTGTTGCGCTTCTCGATGTTCACGTGGTTTCTTCAAGCGTGGGTAACTCGTGCCCCACGTTGGGCGCCATCTTGTAACATTCAGGCCGCATATAGTTAAGCCATATTTATTATATTACAGCCTCACAGTTAGGCGCCATTTTGTAACGTTCTGCACTTGTTACCTGGCCGATGTTTACTTTGCCTCAACTAGCTCAAGGTAGAAACACGAGACTCAGTGAATGGAAGACGTGTAATTATGAAATAAAGTTCAAGTTCCAAGTTAGTTTGTTCTATACTTTATTTAACATTTAGCAACACAGTTCACAAACGAAGTTCCAGTATGCAGAGTACGAACCTCTCACAGATAAATATAAATGTTCAGAACGGAGCCACAGTTGTTTACTTAATTATGTTCTTAAAAAAACTGACCCGAAGAAACTTAAAATGTGGCTACCTCCCACACCGGCAGAGAATTTAAATAATAAAGTTTAGTGGCCGATGTGGGGGTTTAGCGTCACGCCCGATGCGACCTAAGCGAGCATTGTACCACTGCCCTGAAGGGCGACTGACTTGAAGTGACTTCTAACGGCCCTCGCCGCCGACTCCTTCCGATGGCTGACGAAACTGATGGAAGGGCGACAGACAGACGCGTCTTTTGTTCTGCCTCTCGCCCCCCTCTCCTGAGATAAGCGCCTGGCCACGCACGCTTTCCACAACGTTATCGTAACTAAGACTGCGCCGTCAACATAAACGAACTTCGCCATCAACATCCAGATAAACTAACCTCTCGTACAAAAAAACTGTGTGTTACTGTTCTGTAACATCAACACCAACCACATCCAATACATCACAGTACGCAGTAAAACAAATTTTTTTAATCTGTTGAATTTGTACTTGTGCAAAANACCAACCACATCCAATACATCACAGTACGCAGTAAAACAAATTTTTTTAATCTGTTGAATTTGTACTTGTGCAAAAATAGGATTTGTAGAATTTACTCAGCACGGTAAGCTGTATCGACAGAGCAATGAAAATTTTAACAAGAGTTGAAACAGTCGAAAGGATTTTTATACATTTTATAGCTATTTTTAGGTTTATTTGGTTTAATAATGTTAACTACATTTTTGTTAAAAGCTGTAAATTTTATCAAAATTTATTTTACTATACTGTGTATGGAATATTTGTAATCCAAACAATTAAATTCAACATATTTAATTAAATGTAATTTTTAAAAATTTTGTTGTGTGAAATGCTTATATGCATTTTACGTATAAAAAAAAANACATATTTAATTAAATGTAATTTTTAAAAATTTTGTTGTGTGAAATGCTTATATGCATTTTACGTATAAAAAAAATGGCACATATCAATTAAACATTGGACATAATTTCAGACACAGCAAGAGGGATACACTGTAAAAAACTTNAAAAAAAATGGCACATATCAATTAAACATTGGACATAATTTCAGACACAGCAAGAGGGATACACTGTAAAAAACTTTGTGTAACTAGAACTAACATATTTGTGTATAATTACAAAGTTTTCTTGATTAACAGAAGTATATTTTGTAAATATGAACAGTTTGTTCAGTTGCAAGAATAGTGTTTATGTGAATAACAAAAGAAATTTGCGTTGTTACAAAGACATGGTAATAAACAGCTGAGGCACTCATTACTTCTAGGAATTCCACACATTCCGAGAATAGCTTACCTGGCAGGACAGGGTTTGCAACATTAATTTTGTAACAGTACAGGCCAGGTTTTGTAAATTTATGTGATCTCAGCTGCGATGGTACCAATATCTACTTTTCTTTTAAATATTTCAAGAAATGTTCAGAATTATTTTTTAATTCATATTTTGTATTTGATAATGTTTCTCTAGACAGCTAAATATAAAAAGTGTGTTGCAAAATAAGAGTACATTCACATGGTTACGCATGGCTTCCTTTGAATAAAAGATAAGTGAAAAAAATAAGCAACAGAATGCAGGGATAAAGAAAATAAAACCTATCCAAAAAAATGCAACAGCTATCGGCAGCATTCATTTTATCTTGTATGTACAAAGTAATCTCTTTTTTTCTTTTGCGTGGGACCAACACACTCCTTGTAATTAAGTGTCAGCGCTGCGAGCTCGGTAAAAACTTGCTGTTCTCATTTGAAGGCAAAATACAGCATATTATAACAAAATTAAATAATTGAAAGTATGTACAAACTATTAAAATAGAACACTGTGTACGAACACATCTGTAGCGTAGTGGTTAGCGTACTTGCTTCTAATATAGAGGTTCTGGGTTTGATTCTCGTGACCCCTCTGGGAATTTTCAAAGTCGTAGTTAGCTTGGGACATGCCTGAGTGGGCTGCATAAAATGTGTTTCGTGCAACCCTGGCTGACCTATAATTATACAATAAAAACAACTCTGTATCATCAAAAGGCAAATTACTTTGTAGAAGTCCAAAAAGTAGCTTGTGACTTTACAAGAAAATAATTGGAGGATTACTACGCATTGTTGTAATTCTACAGGATATCCGCTGGTAGTTTACAGTACTCTTTTGTATAAATACTGAAAATATCTGGCACACTTTTCAAGCAATTTCTTGAAAAGTTTACTAGGATTTTTTGTAGTGTTACCTAGAAATTGTTTGGAAACTAGTTTACAAAAATATTTTTGGAAAAGTACAAAATGTTTTTCTGTGATGTACAAGTTCAGATTTCCTGCTTTATAAAGCCGCCCATGTATACAATTACTCAACATACTATCTACAATAAAATTCCAATTTTATTTTACCATATTTCATCACATCTTCAAATTTTATTTTACCCAATGTCATCACATCTTCCAATTTTATTTTACCATATTTCATAACATTTTCAAATTTTATTTTACCATATTCAAACACATCTTTAATTTAAAAAGGCTTCTGTAATTTTGAAAGAGGAACACTTTTACTATTATCCTGGTTGTCATTTTTCATTACCCAATTTTGAAAACCAATTAGTACACATCTTTACACAGAATGTTAAAACCTAAATTCTGAATGAAAATAACAGTATAATTTCACTAGGATTACTTGTTGTAAGAGGACTATTTCAAAATCAATTTCAGACTGATAAAGTGTGATCCACATTCTGCAAGCAGAAGACAGTGTTACCAAGATTCATTGTCAATTGTGTCGTGTATGAAGATAAAGAATGTGATGGTTCTGTGATGGAGCGGTACAGAAGTTCAGGGAATGTCACACAGATGAGAGAAAGGGAGGGGGAGAGCAAGGATGCTACTCAATCATGACTGAAGGAGATACACTTCAAAATCTTGATTGAATCATGAAGTAACACTTAATTGAATTTCCACTGTGTTCCACGGCTACAATTGTTTCAAATTGTTTGAGGATGAGGTTACCAAAGTTAAGCATGGTGGGAGCTATAACAACTGATCAACATTCACAAAATTCAAAAAAAAATTCTTCAGAAAAATTTGGAAGTAGTACCAGAAAATTAGCACTTTAAAATCATAATTTATACACTTGAATCTTTCAACACCATTGAATGAAAACAGTGACAGTGTTTAAGTGTTACAAGAAAAATATACCCTCACAATTAATAATATTTTTTTAAGTTTCAGGAAGATAATTAGGTACTTATGGAAAACAAACTAAGTTTTTACATTAATAGAAGCAGTTGGTACAACTTATTAAAAATATTATCTTTGCCAAATTCAATCATACAATCCATCCATATAGGTAATGTTGTTTTCTATGTATCTTGAGTTAGTATAAACTTTTGAGTAAATGTTTTTAATGATAACCACAAACATTTCGGTATTCATAATGTGCTTCATTTAATGCATTCGTACATTATTGTGTGTTGCAAATTTTTGGCAGCCATCCTACATTCAGCTATTTTGACAGAAACATTGAAGCTTTAGCATTTGGCAATCAACAGATTCGGGATCTGCAAATCAAAGACATATAAGATCCACCAAAAAAATTTATTGGCATCGGTATATTTACAAAACAGAGGTCTTAAGAGATTTAAATGGTTCCTAGCTTGGACAACAAGGGAATTTGGCTGGCTGAATTTATGGTAACAGGGACGACAATAATTTCGAAGATTTATTGTGCAAAGCTGGTAATGTTTCAATCCAAAACAAAGAGCACAGTAAGCTCGCCATGGACTTAATTCTGCTGCGCAATGTGTACACACTGCAAAGCACACGTCTTCACAGGAGCAGCTCAGCTTGGCAAGAAAACCCCAGATGTGGCATCTAGTAAATACCATCTCTTGCAAAAGATGTAGGTCTGGCTAGGTACCCAAAACTTTGCAACCTGTGAAGAGCTGATAGATGAGGTCTGCAACTGGCTGGATAACCTGGCAGCACCAATCTTTGACAAGGATTTGCAAAAGTTGGTGAAATAGTGCAAAAAGTGCCTGAATTTAAGTGGTACTGTGTGAAAAAGTAAAGCTAATGAGTATATAATTTTATAAATAACATGGTCTATTTAGATAATAAAGACTCTCTTTAACAGGTGATTGGATGCTCACTTTGAAATAGCCCTCGCATTATTACTTCCAAACTATTGGATACTGTATTATGTACAATTTAACAACAAATAAATATGTTAATGTGTTAATAAGGGCTTCCATGTCAAACTATGTTATTGATAGTGATGTTGGAAACAATTATTGCAATAATATTTTATATAAATTTACACAGCTCGAGTTTTACGTGCCATCAGCAAACTGATACATATAACATATTATAAAGAAACTATTCTTTTTAAAAGTTGCTACACAAAACAATGACACAAATATGCACAATAACTTCATGCACTGACACGGAGAATGACGGGAACACTGGTACATGGTACAATCGCTACTTCAGTAACCACTGCAGTTACGAAATCTGGTGGCATAATGTCATAGACGATTGCAGAAGCGTCCGCACTAACAACCAGTTCTTCACGGCAGAACGCATCGGTATGAGCCCCCTCT
>NQII01002306.1:0-29477 GCA_002778355.1 Clitarchus hookeri
ACTGAAGGAGGAAACGAAGACGACGTGAGAGGCATGTCTAGTTTATAAGGTACGTTATATTAGCACGTAAAAAAAACACTTGATATTTGCATCATGATGGCCGGTGAACACGGGACGATTTTCCCTGCGAGATTCGGTAAGATAAGAGCTAGGCAAAGAGCTACCTAACTTGGTTACTCACGGGGTCCGTCGCTGGTTTTGCCGCACACGGTATGGGTGCGAGCTACTCTGTCCACTAGTAACGCCGGCCGGCAGCCACAACAATTTATGACAGCTGGCAAAAACAATAAACTCTGTACGGCGAAGCAAGATTACTGTAATTATACTTCTTTCAGTTTCAGATCATGAAAATAAAAATTGTAGACGAAATAAACGGCTGTGGACAAGATAACAGNCAACAATTTATGACAGCTGGCAAAAACAATAAACTCTGTACGGCGAAGCAAGATTACTGTAATTATACTTCTTTCAGTTTCAGATCATGAAAATAAAAATTGTAGACGAAATAAACGGCTGTGGACAAGATAACAGTTGGCCTGAAGGAACAAAATCATGCAATGCTTTTCATAGAATTCGAATGAGTACACAGATAACCTCAAATCAGTATACAAACATGTTTCTTCTNAATCATGCAATGCTTTTCATAGAATTCGAATGAGTACACAGATAACCTCAAATCAGTATACAAACATGTTTCTTCTATGCGTTTATTAACACTGCCAAAACGATAATGTTGCGATGTAAATAAAATCACGTGACATGTTTCCTTGCTCTCGTTGGCAAAGAAACACGTAGAGAAAATAGCACAATTCCAATTATCGAAAAATAGTAGACCAGACAGCGAAACTTCACGTACGCATCGATACTTCCAGTGGACGAGCACGTCCGGCAGCGAGCAAGATCCACGCATGCGATATATCTTAAGGAAAATCCGTTTCGTGTGCGGTGGGCTTAAGTGTTTTCTCAGCTATAAATTCGTTTCCCTGACATCGAAAATATTTCTATCTCTATTCACGCCCATTTAATTTTATGGTCTAACGTTAACCCACCATCCTTTCCATCTACCAGGCTTTTTCCCGTTTCGCTTACTTTGAGAGACTGTTAAAAAAAGTCTTAATTTAGTTTGAGGCCTTCCGATGATACATCATCTGTGAGGTTTATTTTCATGAACTTCTTTAAAAAGCTTGTCGCCATATTTTTTTTTTGCATATATTTCCATATTATTCTGAAATTCTATGTTCTTTTACTTTGTAGTGATATAATGCACGCGACTGATTCCTTACGTACGGCTTGATGTGTCTTCCTATGTTATTTTCTGTAATCTGTCACATGTCACACATTCCTGCACTTTGTATTATTTTTGTTTCTTTATTCGTTGCTTTCCGGATTTCACTCTCATACATTGAAACTAGCATTGCCAATACTTGAGCTAACTTACGTAAAAACGATCTCAAAAAAAAAGTAAAAAAAAAAAAAAAAATATATTATTTTTAGAACTTGCGCATGCTGAATCTACAACAGGTAGAAGAAAAATATTACTCAGTGCTATCTACAGTTCAATCGATTGCCCCTCCCTTTTTCTAGTAATTATGTTATGCTGCTGTATATCTTAAGAGGGAGCAATTCTCCTATATTCGTATGCATTTCCTAAGGTCCTCAGCATACACCTTCCAGTATGGAGAGGCACAAGCTGCCTATAAAATTATACTACGTAGCCCTGGTAAGCCTTCTCTGGAATAGCTCTTATGGATTTAAGTGGTGGGTGTTAAAGGGAATTTGTATTTCATTTTCTAAATTGTTCTGTAAGTTACGAGTTCGTAGACTGTGATCCAGTCCCTTGTTAATCCTTCACGGAATTAAGTGAGGCTCGTTATAGAAACCACTAATTTCTTTTCCTCAGCTGGGGACTGTCAGAGCGTGTGGGAGATGAGGTGATGTACTAGGCGATGTTTACGCCCTATCCGGCCATCAAACCGGACAAGACAAGGACTCTCCTCTCTCCAGGACACACATCCTGCCGCTCGTTCCGCCCAATTGTGGCCAGCGTGTGTGCTACGAGGAGACTTTAATTGCGTAATAAAACATTCTGACCATTATGGAGGCATTTACCCCCCACGAACAAGCTTACCCGCTCTTTTCCGCCACCGCAAGCGGTTATATACGGTTTCGTTACGCAAATAAAGTAGCTTCTCATGCCCTCCTCACATTTAGGTAATTATTTAAAAAAATCAACCTTTTGAGTGCAATAGACAGAACAAAGAAAAATATTATAATCTGCTATTTTACACAACTTCTGGTCACAAAACTTTCTTATGATACTGGTCTTCTACTTTATGTAATGTCTTCTACGTTATGTACTTTATGATACTGGTCTTCTACTTTATGTAATACTTAACTATATCGAAGAATTCAGTAAAAAATACATATCAACTTTCATGGCAGCACGAATTAATAAATCATAAGAGAGAAATAATTACTAATTTTAGTACTAATAGGATATATTAACGTAAACAAGTTATTTTATAATTTTTGTAACTCTTTCGTTGTACGTTCCATACTTCATTTTGGAGGTTTATTTTTATTGGATTATTTATTTTTTATTTTATTGAAAATAAAGGATATAAAGTAAACTGAGTTTTTTTACTGGTTGGAACACTTAAAACCCAGCGAGAGACTAAATTTGTTTTGTACTAAGTAAATAAATAAATACATTTCATGGACTTATTTTTTTATGTATCCAGTTGTGCCAGTACACAAATAATTCAAAACGAACAACAGTATTTAAAGTTTGTATTAAGATAGAATGTGTTTACAATTACTAGTAGCACCAAATAAAGGAATTTTAACCTCTTACAATTCGTTAAAGCTGACTTTCTCACACATTTTCAAAATTCAATATTTCGCAATAATAAAAGTTTGACAAAGAAATAACAAACGTAAGAGATAATTCATATAATTGCTCAGACGAATTGATGATAATTAAAACGTGATCAGCAATTATACTTTAATACAATAAATTGAAAAACATTAAAATTTTCAAAATGCAAAATACGTTGACTAGATTAATAACTTTGAGCAATTAGTAAAAAAGTAGGGCAGCCTAAAAAGCCCAGTAAAGCCTCCTTTCGTAAAACAAACACATTAAAATCTTTACTAAAATTTACGTAAAAATGAAATGATCAGTGGAGGCAGTCAAATGACCTATCAAGGCTCCAGCGATTAAATAAGAAAAAGAACTAATACCATTTAAAATGAATCTGTTAATTACGTCCAACGCGTAAGTCGTGGACGCAAAGCATATTGAAAAAACTAGAAAAATTTTTGGGCAACAAACATTAAACACGACACTTTAGAAAATTTCAACAAACAGCAAAGCTAGAGTTTTAGATTAAACCGAAACCAAATTTAGACTGGTGACCGAAAACATTATTTTGAAAAAACACCAACTCACTGCATGCCCAAGACAACCACAAACTACGCCATACAATATTAAAATATTCAAATTGACCCAACTAGGAGAATGCCTGCGACCACGACTCGCCGTTTAATTTTGCTCAACAGCATCGGCTTCTCAGGCAACGAAGTAAATTAAAAAGTGCCTCATCAGTGCCAACGTCCTACGGACGGCTGAATTACAATTTTGAAACATGATGCTGCTCCCCAGACACTCCTGCAGGCGACGATCGGGAGTAGAATAGACGGTGCGCAAGTAGTGCAACCACTTATATTAACTTGCCCTGTTAACAAAATAATGGTATCACACAGAAGGAAGGGAAATCAGGAATGGTGAAAAGGGGAGAAAAAGGAGGGGAGCCGAGACGGGCATAGAGCAAGCCATCTAGCAGAGTCGGGAGTACTTAAGACGTCTAGCGCAACGAGTGCTAGCGTCGCACAGTGGTCTGCAGCAGACAGGTTTCGTTTGACCAGTATGACTGTAATTGAGGGGGGGGGGGCAGGAATACAGTAACATCTAAAAGTAATTGAACTTAAAGTAAAACCTAGCTGTTTCCAAAAATAAGCGTTCACATATGTTCTTGATACACAACATTTTACTCTTCATAATAACATGAGAAAAGAGAGTACAGTAAAAAATAACGATTTGTAATTACAAAATAATAAAAATTAATATTATAAAATAAATGGTTTTTCTTTATTTTCGTGTGTCGTATCCTTTTATCCCTCACAACTTTAAAGTGGTGCTGTGAGCACTCGACTTTTAACGGGAAAATCTGCATATAGAATGATAACAAAGACTTTAGTATAAAAATGCATGGATAGTTGACTGCATACGACACATTAATTCTGTCAATATGTACAAATTTGAAGACAGTTGGCGGACGAATGTAATTTCTATACATATGGGTGGGGGGACAAGGATCTATGGAAGGATTGATGAAAAAATTGTAAAAGATTGATGGAAAGATTGCGAAAGATTGATGGAAAGATTGTGAAAGATTGATGGAAAGCTTGCGAAAGATTGCTGGGAAGACTGAAAGATTGATGGAAAGATTAATGGAATGATTTAAATATTGTGGTGCTGGTTTCTGTGCGCGCGGTGCTGATTTCTGTGCGCGCGGTGCTGATTGATGGAAAGATTACGATTTTGATCGTAAGATAGATGGAAAAATAAGTATTTCATTACCTTATTTATTTTTTAATGTTTTTAGAATTTTTTGGAATTTATGAAAGTTGGGTGCAAGGTTATCTGAGGTCATGGGTACGNTTTATTTTTTAATGTTTTTAGAATTTTTTGGAATTTATGAAAGTTGGGTGCAAGGTTATCTGAGGTCATGGGTACGAGGTCAACAAGTCACATATGTGAGGTCAAAGTGAAGTTCATCCAGATATAACATGTTGGTCGGAGTCATCAGTGCCACCCACCTAGGTGTTGAAAATGTAAACAAATGACAAACGAAAAAAACCATATGGTGAGTGGAGTGCATTCGTCAGAATGAGAAAATCCGTGGGGGCAGGGGAGGGTAATATTAATACAATGTGATTGATTCTTTGGAGGGGGGTCAGTCGTCTGCTGTACGTGGTATTGTGGAGTCCTCAGGAATTAGACATTTTTAAAAATAATTAAAACAATAATTTCTAAAAATATTTTTTATAAGTTTTTTTNGGAGTCCTCAGGAATTAGACATTTTTAAAAATAATTAAAACAATAATTTCTAAAAATATTTTTTATAAGTTTTTTTATAATTTTTTGCTAATTTTGACGTATTTTTGGGTTCAAGGTCGTCACCTGGATTTAAGATGGTGGTAGTAGTAGTCAGTATTGTAATATGCTCGGTGATTTCTATAAATTTATTCAATTTTTACCATTTTTTCTCGATTTTTTTTTTAAGGTAATTGAGGTCACATTATAGGCTCAAGGTCATGGGTTAAGGTCAAAGTCACCTGGATCCGACATGGTGGTTGAGTGACGTAACATGGTGGCTGGTCAGTTCCAGTCCCTCGTCCCCTCTAATCCAAAACATTGAAAACCTTAATTTTTTTTAAATTTTAAATATANTTTTTTTAATTTTAAATTAAGTTTTAGTAAAAATTTTATATTTTTAAAATAATTTTAGCAGTTTCTTTATAATTTTTTGTAATTTTTTTAAAATTATTGGGTTTAAGGTCAAAGTTTACCAGGTAAAGGTCAAATGTCAAGGTCACTTGGATGCAAGATGGTGGTAGTAGTCACTACTCTAATATACTGTTGAATTTAATGAATTTATTAAATTTTTACCATTCTTTCTTCAGTTTTTGTTTTCAAGATCATCCAAGGTCACGGTTATAGTGTCAAGGTCATGGGTTAATGTCGCGTGGATCCAACATGGTGGTTGAGTGACGTCATAACATGGTGGCTGGTCGGTTCCAGTCCCTCATCACCTCTAAACTCGAACATTAAAAACTTTTATTTTATAATTCTTTAAAATAAACGTTTAATTTTTTTCTATAAATATTTGGGAGTTTTTCGCAATTTTTTGGGATTTTTGTAAATTTTTGGCATTTTTGGGGTTTTGGGTTCAAGTTCAAAGATCACAAGGGTTAAGGTCAAAGGTCAAGGTCACCGACATTAAACATGGCGAACAAGATGGTCTCCGGGGTCCAGAATGACAGAGCATGAACAGCTCTGACGCCCCACGCCCTTGGCCCCAACTCGTCATTTCTCTTCTACTGATGACATTCGAAGAATCGCCACTGTTATCTGACATATAATCTTAAAAACTGTTTCACTCGAAAAGTACTACTAATTGATATAAAGAGATTGGCACTAGTAAAATAATTAATTGCTAACGAAGTGGTTTTTTATATTATAGACCTTCAGATTTCGGGTATTCTTTTATACTCAACTTGTATATCACAATCGTGTGGTATGCCCGGCTGAGGAATGGGGATACATAATCTTGTATGAAGAATCCAGGTTTTGTCTGGACAAGAATGATGGATGACAAATGTATTCAATTAGGCCAACGGAGATGCACTAGACGGCGCGATGTTGGGCGACACGCGGCCACAACTGATGGCGTCATGCTGTCCAAAGCTATGCGACTTTCCTGGCAGTTATCAAGGCAACGCCGGCGATGCAGCGGTACGTTCAGGAAATCCTGCATCTTCGTTTGTTAGCTTCGTTTCATGGCGCGGATGCAATAGGAATTTTTCCAAAAGTATAATGCTATCCAAAATACAACGCGGGTTCCCCAAGATTGCTTCGTGCTTTCGACACCCTTCCTTGGCCGGACCAGTATCTAGACTTGTCGCTTATTCATAAAGACCTGGAACATTCGCGGGTTCTTTTCGGGACAAGCTATAATTAAAAACTCCCACGTTTATATTAATGTAGACACTGGTCCACTGTTTATTTGACACCTCCTACAGAACCCTGAGTTAATAACAAACTTACAAGAAAATGTAGGCCCAACCATCTGCTTCTTCTTTGGCAGCAAGTAACCAATGAACAGATGGTATCGGCATGGTTGTACATAAAGTAGGCGAGTCTAGTCCACAGGTTGTTTAACGCGCGAATTTTTCAGAACTCTTTCTTAAAGGACACGAATATACGCTGCTGTGGTGGCACCTCCATCCTTCAATTGATCTGCTCCGTCAGGAGCGACATTTGCCAAATATGTTGGATGATATTCCATTGGATTGCATCAGAAATGTCTGCGGTTCCATTTTTTAGTGCATCGCGGTAGTTGAAGACTTCCTATGGATCCATGTGCTACCTTCCTGGCTCAATTTCTTGAAAGCAAGTTTCCAGCAAGATAACGCTCGTCAAGACCTCCGCTCTAGTTTTCCAGGACTTTTTACGTATTTCAACATGCATAGCCTGCCCGTTCTCCCACCAAACATTTATGTGACCAGATGAGGCCCAGCCAGCTTCCTCCATGACTAAGTATTCGTGATTTTGAGTCAATTAGGCTAAATTGTGGGCAAACCTGTCGCAGAATAACGTACGAGGTCTTGTTTTATTCCATACCTGATCGAAACAACCAATGTATCCAGACACGACGCGGTTCCACGAGGTACTAAGTGCGCCCCTTCTTCTGCGCGGCAGGTGGGCGGAACTTTGTGCCAATGAATTAGATAGTGTAATCGCTTCTTTATTTTGTCTCTGACATGCATAAAAAACATAAAATTATTCCTGAATTCAACTACTTATTCGTTGTGCGCAAATTTTTATGGCATTGAGTTTATTCAATTTTTTACAATTGAGAAACAAAATAAAGTACGAGGAAAGCTTTGTAAGATTTTGTTATTTGAATGTTAGTCTAGAGGCAGTGACAGCTTTCATAGGCACTGCTATAATTTAAGCTATAAGTCCATCGTAAAAACAGTGGGAAGTCAGACTGGATTTTTTTTTAGGAAATTAATTTAAAACTTTGAAACTATATTGCATAACATTGAGCACATATAGGAACTAAGATATTTCTGTGACACACCTAAATACATACTAATTACACACATGATACGTAGGAATTTTAGGTTTTTGATGCACAATCCCAATTAACCAGAACGATTAATAAATCGTCATTGCAAACATTAAGTGACAAAAAGAAGGAATGTCAATTATTAAAGCAAGCAATTGCGTATAAAAATGTGCAGTGTCAGTAATCTTGAAAATATGAACTACGGCTGTATGTTAATTCACACGTTTAAAACCTTATTGTGAGAAAGTTTGGTGTATTTTGCATATGCTTCAAAAAATAGCTAGCGATGTTGCAAATGTGCACAATTTTCCATAAAACTTGTAACACCTGAACCACAAAGAACGATATCAACTGCTCGATAAGNTGTTGCAAATGTGCACAATTTTCCATAAAACTTGTAACACCTGAACCACAAAGAACGATATCAACTGCTCGATAAGATATATTGACACTACATAAGGTTAATATCTGCATCGGCCGGGAATCTAACCCGGGTCTCCCGCGTGGCAGGCGAGAATTCTACCGCTGAACCACCGATGCCACGTAAGGACGATAATCTTCCATTCGTTATTTTTTATAATAAGATTTTTTTATATCTCTTGACCTGTTACAAGAATGAATATAGTATTGTTCTAAATGACATTACCAAAGACGAATGTTTGTTAGGTATTTGTGTATTATACAAAGACACTAAAAATGCATTCCACAATCTGTTCAGCCAACTACGAAAGCCATATTTTGTGAGCTACCCAAATTATGTCACCAATAGAAAAAAAAAAGATAATGTACGTACCCAAGTTCTAAGAAACATACAGGGAAAGATATCCTACAATTAACTTTACATTTGCCCGATAAACGTTTTGAGAATGGGTTACAATCTTGGCCAGAGGTGGGCTAANTCTACGAAAGCCATATTTTGTGAGCTACCCAAATTATGTCACCAATAGAAAAAAAAAAAAGATAATGTACGTACCCAAGTTCTAAGAAACATACAGGGAAAGATATCCTACAATTAACTTTACATTTGCCCGATAAACGTTTTGAGAATGGGTTACAATCTTGGCCAGAGGTGGGCTAAATCAGTCCCACAGTGTGGCAGACAGGCACGTACCCTTTCCAAAGCGAATACCAATAATGGTTTTAATGGTATAGCAAGGGTTTAGCCCCTTCCCCCTCCCCCTGGCACCCATCTCCATAGTTCTTTTATAATTGTATGACACACAATTTTTCAACAGTTCGCTGCCGAATTTGTGGTCTTGAATTTGAACCATGCTGCGAGAGTGAATAAAATAAAAAGTTACAGTTATTGCCAAATAGCGTAAGTTTTGCAGGTCTACATCTATAGTTCATTTTTCTTCTCGCCCAGTTAAGTCCAGTCATTGTCAGAGATACTTTTCGATTAGTACTTAGTACCCGACAAATCTGCCTGAGTGCCCCCATGTAGACGTCCTTGAAAGTGGTACGTGTTTATGTACTACAAATCCCGACTATAGATAAGTCACAAACTTTATTGTAACGTGGTGAATTTGTGCCATATANTTTCGATTAGTACTTAGTACCCGACAAATCTGCCTGAGTGCCCCCATGTAGACGTCCTTGAAAGTGGCACGTGTTTATGTACTACAAATCCCGACTATAGATAAGTCACAAACTTTATTGTAACGTGGTGAATTTGTGCCATATACGGAATTTTAATGAATTGTTTATTTATGACTTCAAACACGTAATTCTTTTTCCTGTATGTTAATTTTGACTGGCACAGTAAATATGTTATTTATTGTGTAAATTAACTACTCTCATGATTTTTTCTGATTTATTTGGTTTTCGCATCATTTATACGTTTTTCCAGTCTGTTATAATGTTGGTTTGTTTAGAAGGCCTTAGTTACTGAGCATTTGTTGATCCGTTGCCATAGCAACTAAGTGGCGTGATTAGTAAAATTTTTGTTTATAGAATGATGTAAAGTGGTAAACATTTTACTAGTGTCTGTTATTTATAGTTAACCTATGAGATTGGCCACGTGTTTATTAGCTCAGTTCCCAGGTAATCGTTTTTTTAAAATTTATTTTCCTTATTTTTCTTATTTATTTTGCAACACAAATAACGCAATGACCGATAAGAATCATCACGAAACTACTGTAATACCACATACATATTTCAGTTACTTCGTTACGTTAAAAAAAAATTACCAAACCATAATTATCATTCTTCGTTCCGAAAAGTTTTATGGAAAATTCTCGTATGTAAATAAATACCTATGAAAATTTTCACTTTAAAGTATACCACACAACCTTAAAACACATACTGCATCAGCTGATGACTAAGCTAATGAAACAGGATATATATATTTTTTACTACCTCTCTATACATTACAATTTTTTGCACTTCTAGCAATTTTTTTATTTCGGTACAGATTAGAGACTAAAATTATTACGTTTATAAAACAGGAATTTTGGTTGGAAACATTTAACAGTGATATCGTGATACACAATGCAACACTAATAAAACTTCTAGAAGATAAAGAAATTATTAATATGAACTGTCATGATAGCACAAAAATGGGTTCGGATTCGTTTCAGTTCGCGTAGCTATAATGTAATTTTCTTTTCACCATGAATGCAATACATTCGAATTTCGAGCCAAAACCCCTTAAGTTTTAGTCACCGTATATATAAAACCTACATTTTTATTCTGTACTGCCGAGAGCCAACCACTATAATCAGTTTCCTAAGGCTTAAAAGAAGGTTGAGTGGCTTTCTAAATGTGCATTTTTTGCATGAACCTGTGACGTCATACCACCAAAATGACCTGGTGAAAGTACTCCGTGGTTTGTATAGGTTACTCCAACTCATTTCCATCAGAGCTGCTTCCTAGTAGTGAAGCCCACAAGTAAGCAACATGACAATTCTAAACATAGATATTTTATATTTTGTAGATATATGTACTTTTTTTTCGACGAGTCTGTCTTTGTAACTTACTGCATGCAGACGTCAGGTATCATAAAACTAGAGTTGCAAAGCCGTAATAAAATTTAAAAAAATTCTGTAGTGCTTCTGTCATTTCTATTTTGCTAACGCATAAAGCCGAAATGCCCTTTGTGAAGCTTTACATGAAGGATTAAACTCTCTAGTGGAGGCCACTGCTTCTAAACCGATTGTGATTGTGATTTCTGTACGATATAAGTACTAGTTTTTAAATATATATAAAAATAAATCACCAAATATAATACCCCGGACATGTTAAAAGCTATACATAATATTGTGACCTTGTTTGTGGTAGCAAACTTTAAAAAAAAATAAGATATGTTTATTTATAGTATATCGACAGCCTCAATAAAATACTCATAGAAAGTGTACCGCATTTTCATATGAACTTTCCAAGCATTCGCGGCTTCCAGTTCATCAGTGTCTTCAGCTACTACTGCATATAAATTACATACAAATGTTGTCATTAATACATCCGATGTTATGTAAGCTGACTTTAGCAATAACACTGGGTATACCTATAGCGTGGCCTTTGGAGATTCTTTATCTTCATAATTAAAAAGCATTCGGCCAACCCCAAAACCAGCTGTGATAAACTGAGGGAACGCAACAGATGACTTGAAAAGTCGCCAGGATGTTTCCGCTACGGAGCTCTAAGGAATTTTCAGTCTGGTTTACAGCCAGGTGAGTAGTCTCTGGGAAACGAATATTCCCTATCCAAAGCGCTTGAGGATAAGGTTGTACACAAGTCTCCAAAGATTTATTTTTGATTTGAGTCCCAGGATTTACATGAGAATCAGTGCAAGAAAGTTGTAAGAACTACAGAATCCTATGCTTCCTAGGGAAAAGAGAAATAAATACCAGTGAAAGCCAACGAACATAGAGGAAAAGATCATTGCATTTGTATGTAAGACTCGAATCAACGACCTTCTTCTCTCGTTGTATGAAGGCGTTCAATTATGCATCAAGGGATTGTAAGACTGAGTAAAGAGAGTGCAGAGTGAAGAGATTTGGCTGGCTCTTAAAATCGAGGTCTCGAGAGCCGATGAGGGTGAAGCGAGGTGAGTGTGAAGCAGCGCCGGAAGGCAAGGGTAGTGGAAACGGGAGATCCCCGAGAAAACCCGCCGACCAGCAGCATCGTCGACACAATTCCCATAAATGTGAAAATCCGGAAGTGACCCCGCCGAGAATCGAATCCGATTCGCCTAGGTGGGAGGCGAGTAGTCTGAACTGAGTAAAGAGTGAAATTAGCAGTTATTCGTATTATAAATTGTGCTAAACCTACACATATTTAAGCTGTTAATGGGATTGCATATATTTAGACAATCCATAATTAAAATAAACGTATTTTTTATATTGCGACAGCTTCACTAATCAATTTCAGAATAACGTTGAATATAATGAGAACTGCCAAGATTTGCGACGCAGCATACAAATGTGTAATATTGATATAACTTTTTTCGTCTCGACATTTATTCTGGTGGTTACTGCAACGTCTGCCATGACAGTACCCCAATGGTTGCACGACTTCTCACGTGAATCCAGCAGTAGGTAGCAGCAGGCTGTGGTCAGGGGACCAGCTCGTGTGAGACCTTCAGTGGAGCAGCGGACACCTGGTGAAGGGGGCAGTTGTCAGGTATGTCCTGTAAGTGCTCTGTTAAGTAGTGGTCTATTAGCCAATAGGGAAGAGGCAGGGTGCTGGGGGAATGGAAAGAAGCGTGGGAATAAGGTTAGCCGCAAGACAGAAGGAAAGGCGAAGTTGTACTCGGAAGTCTCGCCACTTCTTTAGGAGGATGGACTGCCATTAGAGAAGCAGTCGCACTTAAGACGCAGGAAAATTGAAAATGCATCCTACTAATATTATAATAGATTATTTAGTTGACAATATTATAAACTTGAATATTTAGGCCTAAAAGCATTCTCTTTAATATTTTTATTTATAATAAAAAAAGTTCTAAGCAAACATTAAATGTGAAATTAGAATAATTTTTGGTAAAATCAATCTAACTCTCCGTTACTACGTAATTTTTGTTTTCTGAAACGTGTTCTTGATGGCACGAGTAGTTAGAACGTCAACTATCAACCGTTAGGTCATTGGTTTGAGTCCTGCTTCTTGCACCGTTATAAATTGCTTTTGAAATGTCAGCTTATTCTAGTTAGTTCTTCTGCAGTTTAGTACAGGACCACAGTTAGAAAATACAACGAGATAAATAANCTCATTTAATTAAAATTCTTTCTCTTCCAAGGAAAGTATTTTTCTTTTCCTGAGAAACTGTTACTTACAAATATACGTTTTGCAGTGAAATAATTTACTTATCAAGCGAATTTTTTAAGCTTCTTCTTTGATGTTTTGTTTCTGGCGTTTCCATTTTTGATGTCATTCTTTTTCAAAGCAATTAATAAACCATGTTGTCTAAATAAGTACCTAGTGTAACACGTGCTTTTGAGCTCTAAGAAATAATGATTATTAATACGAAATTGTTATGTTTAACAGGCTCGATATTATATTTCACATAATTAATTTTGTTTTGCAACAGTATTTTTATTTGGCCGCATATTTATATGTTTTTCTGTTTTTGCAGTGCGTACGTGTAGAGGGGATACTTACAAGGCCATATGGCTCTTTGCATTTTTGATCGCTGGGGCAATTTTAAGTGGCAGTACGAATGATTTTGAATTGTAGTCTCCGTGTTTGGCCAGTTTTTAAAGAACGTTCTTAAGTTAAGTTTTCGAAAAGGAAGACAGACATCTTGTTACGCGATGTCAGGCAGCCAGCTCGGGCGGCCTGTGCACAGAGACGAAGACGTGAGGTATTTTAAGAAATAAGTAGGCCTGTGTAGCCCCCTCCGCGTAGCTTTCAGAGAGGTTAGCTATAACACGTGCGTCGTCCGTTAAGGTGCCACTGAACTGTATGCTAGCCCCGTAAGCCGTGCGCTTACATGCACGGACGACGTTAACCAGGGTACTCCTGCGCATCCGGAGAGATCCCCGTAGTCGTATTTTATCATCGGGACCTTCAAGACCTTCAAGTTCTACGTTCTGATCACCGATTACAGCTAAGAAATCTCATTTAAAGTTTTTCTCGTAACATCGATAGTATACTTTCTAGAACATTCCTCACGCCGCCATGTTGTTTTCTTACGTACACGACTTTTTCCGACATTTACCATGGTAAACCGGGACTAAATCCTTGCTCTGCTGCTAAGTAAATGCTCATGTTTTATTTAAAATAAATCTTTTTGGAAGAATTATTCAAGATTTTTGGGGTGATTTTGGAACATTTCAAGTATTTTAATTCTTAACCATCACGAGGACATTAATGTTTCAAAGGCCACTACGCAAAGCGGTGGCTGAGCGGTTAGCCTGCTCGCCTCCCACCAAGGTGAACCGGGTTCAATCCTCGGCCGGTCACTCCCGGATTTTCACATGTAGGAATCGTGACGGATAATGCCGCTGGTCAGCGGGTTTTCTCGGAGATCTCCCTTTTCCCCTGCCCTTTCATTCCGGCGCTGCTCCACTCTCATCTCAATCGCCCTCATCGGCTCTCAAGACCTCGCTGTTAAGAGCCGCTCAAATCTCTTCACTCACTCACTTACATGAACAGCTAAGTAATAAAAATGCATATATTTACAAAATGACGTCTCAACAATTTATGCCTTAAAGAAAAGGCATATTATTATAATGTACACTGCTGGAACCAAGGAATTGTTAGCGCAAAGAAAAAGTTGTTTAAATATGAACCACTGCAAAGTAAGTTTGTCACAAACATAATCTTCGTTTGATCGTTATAGTAATGACTATGATATCCTTGCACTGTCGTTACAACAGTTCAGCAGACGTGCTTGTGGTAATGTCAGGTACACTATAAAGGCAATTTGTTTTCTGAAAAACCACCGTAAATAAGAGTAATGTGACAAATATTTCAAAACTATATTCGCAAAAAAATAAATACTAGTACGGCTCCTAAACTCTAACCCGCCGTGTTATTCGCCTAACGCCCTTCATCACACGACCACTATGCCTGGTTGTATTTAGGTTAGTTTTGATAGGAAGGTTATGTCCTGTAGTAGCATGGGCCAGAATAAAATGTCACCTATTGTGAAGAATTGAGGTTAGCGATTGGGAGAATCACTGCACTTCAGGATGACATTAAAGTCTGCAGGAGGACAATACATTTACTCAGTTGCAATTTCGTAACTACCGTATATATTGATTTATGATCGATTGCGTTGGGACAACAATTACTTACTGAAAACTACACTGTACGGGCAGAGAACCTTTAATATCACTGAATCGGTTTATTTGGTACGAAGTAATTTTTTTACTGTGAACAGAAGCGGCTATAAAGGTAGGTATTATTGCCATAAAGGAAAATGTATAAAAGGAATATTATTCCCAACAAACGTGTTTCCCTAACCTTCTATTTGAATTAAAGCAGTATTGTGTTGTTGTAAACAAAAAAAAAAGTTTCGTTTGTCATACAGAAAACTTTAAATAAATTGGCTTTTGTAGAACACACGGGCGTCAAAGCTGCAGTGCGTTCGGGTCGCCCGTCATGGCTTTGAGTGCGAAAGGCCCGGTGCACGCGAGCGTTTTGCGTTGGCGTCGACGCCGCGTCATTCTGCAGCGCGATTCAACAGTTCGCATGTTCTAATGTAATCACGCACACGTCTGGCAGCGACGCCACGTTAAGCAGCTGCGACGTTGCTGCAAGTTTTACACGTCAACCACTGCTTCGACGCCGCGTCACGGCCGAATGTTGCGTCGCAGCAGTGTGTGAGATAGCACGTGCCTTGATAGTAGAAGAATGGACGTGGCCGATTTCGATGTGGAGCAATTTATAGAAGAAGTTGGGAAATGTCCTGACCTATGGAATACGTTTGTGAAAATCTTTGTGAGCATAATAATGAGAAGCCAGATAAAGAAAAAAAAAATGAAATTGGCAAGTACTTAAAATACACTCTATCCGTTTAACTATAGCGAAAGTAGGTACAATCAAAGTTGTTGTCAGGGGGATGGTGGAAATATACCCCACGTCCATAAATGGAATATTATAAAACAACTTCAATCAAGTTATCAAAACAACTAATTCCGTTATTGTGTCTTATGTCAGAACTACTGTAGTGTAAATAGTATTGCACTGTCTCTTGAATTTACTGTTTGAGTGTTCGATGTTTCGGTTTGAAGTTATATCCTCCCCCTCCCCCCCCCCAACATTTTTCAATTCTGTCTTCGCTCTGAGCTGCTGTCTCTTTGCATATCACGTGCCTCTGCAAATTCTAAAGTTAATTCAAAGGTATTGTAATGTTTGGTGAATAAGTTAATACATTATCTATTTAAAAGGAATTGAAATATTACAAAAATTTACATATTATATCTGGATAAATATCTTGAGAAAGTATGTTTGAATGCTACTTGTTAACACTTCAATACAGAGTTTACGTAGCATAAGCGTTTCCAACCAACGATTAGTACAATTCCATGAGTAAATACACTGATGAGCTAAAAACTGGTACACCAGTCTAATATCATGTAGGGTCCCCGCGAGCACGCAGAAGTGCCGCAAGACAACGTGGCATGGACTCCACTAATATCTGAAGGTATGCAGGAGGCAATTCCCACCATGAATCCTGCAGGGCAGTCCACAAATCCATAGGAGTGCGAGGCGGTGGAGATCTCTTCTGAACAGCACGTTGCAAGGCATCACAGATATGCTTAATAATGTTCATGTCTGGCTATTTAGGTGGTCAATGTAAGTGTCTAAAGTCAGAAGAGTGTTCCTGGAGCCACTCGGTACCAACTCTCGACGTGTGGGGTGTCGCATTGTCCTGCTGAAATTGTTCACGTCTGTCGGAATGCACAATTGGCATGAATGGGTGCAGGTGATAGGACCGGATTCTTACGTACCTGTAACCTGTCAGAGTCGTATCAAAACTTATCAGGGGTCCCATTTCATGCCAACTGCCATGACAGAGTCTCCACCAGCTTGAACAGTCCCCTGTTGACATGTAGAATCCATGGATCCATGAGGATGTCTCCATACCCGTACTCGTCCATCCGCCCGATACAATTGGAAACGAGACTCGTCAGAAAAGACAACGTGTTTTTAGTTATCAACAGTCCAATGGCGGCGTTGGTGGGCCTAGGCGAGGCGTAAAGCTTTATGTTGTGCAGTCAACAACGGTACACGAGTGGGCCTTCGGCTCCGAAAGCCCATATCAATGATGGTCCGTTGAATAGTTTGCACGCTGGCACTTGTTGATGCCCCATCATTAAAATCTGCACCAATTTGAGAAAGGGTTGCACGTCTGTCACGTTTAATGATTGTCGTCAGTCGTCGTATGTCCCGTTCGTTCACGATCTTTTTCCGGCCGCAGCGATGTCGAAGATTTGATGTTTTACCGGATTCCCGTTATTCACGGCACACTCGTGAAATGGCCGTACGCGAAAATCCAAATTTTATCGCTACCTCGGAGATGACATCCCATCTCTCGTGCGCCGACTATAACACCACATTCAAACTCACTTAAATCATGATAACCTGCCATTGTATAAGCAGTAACCGATCTAGCAACTTTGCCAGACGGGTTTTGTCTTATATAGGCGCTGCCGACCGCATCGCGTTACTCTGATTGGTTCCATACCTATGTTATTTGCATACGCACACCTATACCAGTTTTTTGGCTCTTCAGTGTATATATATAACACAGAACGCAGTACTACAACATAACAGTTACTCGGAATATTGTCTGCTAATATAAATGTCAGATGGTTACACATTTACGTTTTTTTTCTTAATTCTGAAATTATATGCAATTGTCTTGCTATGGTAAACTACAAGCAGAGCTCACAAATTAATCTGATAATGCATTTCTTCTGCTGTTTAATGAAATCCCTGCTTTCCTTGGTGGAATATCATTGTCCGGTTCATGTAGCCCATGTACACTTAATTTGTCTTCAAAGATGTAACCATCTGTCGAACGATCATAGTTGTGTAGAACACAGAAACACTTAACAATGGCAATTGCAAAGTCCACGGATACATTTAAAGGTCTTTGGAAAATTCTCCATTTGTTTGTGAGAATTCCGAATGTACACCCCACGTACCATCGGGCACGAAACAACTTGTAGTTGAAGATACACTTCTTGTATGACTGTATCCTTCCACTGTAGGATCTCATTACATAATCTGAGAGCGAAAACGCATCATCGCCTCTGAACGTGTAAAGCATTGGTGGCCCTGTAGTTAGAGGTAGTGGTTTTCCGTTTGGAATACTTGCTTGCCCGTTTTCCAACATTTCATAGAGCTTTGAATTTTTGAAGATAGTAATGTCAGATTCTCTTTAGTGGGACCCTATTTCTACATAGTTAAACCGATATTTTGAATCTGCATCAGCAAACAGTACAATCGAATGACATTTCTTGTAGTTATAGAACAGAGAACCACTGACATCTGGTTTCACTAGTCGAACATGCTTGCTATCTAAAGCATCGATATTGGGAAGTTCGCACGTTTGTCAAACACCGTAGCATTTTCCAACCAAATGTCCTATGTTAAATCAGGCATGCACTCATTAAGCAAGATGTTCCACACAGTCTTGCATACTTTACGCGCAATTTTGCACACTGTTGTGTGCCCTAATCCGTTATTGATAAAGGCAGGTCAAGGAGAGTGCATCCGCAACCCAAGTACCTAAAAAATAAATATTATGTTCAGGTTCTTATATTACTTTGAGATTTATAAAATATTATTAAAAATTCAAAGAAGAGTGTACAATGTTGCGTTATTATGTGTACAGGTTCCAAGTTACAGAAGAGATGGAAGAATATAAAAGACAACTTTACAAGAAGTGAAAAAATGAAAAATACGTCAGGGCAGGGAGGACATCCAGCAAGACGTTACGTTTATGCTAGACAGCTTTCATTCCTGCTGCAGAAAATGGAACCAGTACCAACCCAAACAAGTGTAGATAATGAACCCAATGTTGGCAACGAGGAAGTGGAACCCGCCAAAGAACAAGCAGCAGGCGACAACGAAACTGTCCCGGCCGCTATAACTGAGACTCGTAACAATTTTGATAAGCTGCCTGCTGCGAAAGTCGCAGGATAATTGAAAATAGTTTGGTGAATTTCACGAACACTCCAATGACACCTCCACCAACAGCTGTCGAAGAACAACCAGATGAGGATAGGTCTTCCTTTGAATATCTCCTTCCAGCAGTAAAAAACCTTATCAATGGACCATGAGCTGGAGTTTAGGTGTGATGTTATGAACTGACGTAAGCAATTTCTGAGAAACACCCTTCCACTGCCTCCCAAAACTCTAACCAGCAGCTTCCACTTATTCGACATAGTCTGTACCCTGGTGCCTCCCATTCATAGTTTCCTGCACCAGCAACTAACCCTTCAACTAACCAACATTTTCATCAGCCACTTCATGTCATTCACCGCAATCAAGGCACCTCCAATCAATCCGTGCCTGCAACCCCCTGCTGAATATTATGCAACTGTGATTTTACCAGTGGAATCATACTCCATGACTGCCTGCTCCCCATACAGCAACACTTCAACAGTCTCATATAGTGGATAATCAATTGACCTGTTTGCTACGTACGATGTTACGTAATTTTATTTCTCATATATGTTAAATATCTCAACATTTAATAACATTTGTAATTTGTATCATTACAATAAAGGTATTAGGTTGGTAACAACACGTGTATTTTATGAACTTCTAAAATCAAAATCTCTCCTAACACTGTATATCAATTACGTTTCATTGGTTACACCTCAATATGCTGCACCAGGAGGGGGGAGGTTGGTGTACACCCTGGATTTTCGTTTTCTATTTATATCTGAAAAAAACTGGTGTATAGACAAATATGACATTTTAGGAAATATGTAGGCTATTAAATACTCCTAATGCCGTGGGACCGGGAGGAGGGGGAACGGGACATTTGAACCCTACAAGTAGTATTTTGAGGTCATACTGGCAGACTCTTTTAAACAAATATCTTATTATATGTAGTAAGTAGTGGTTTTCATTCAATCATTAACTTACTTCATATTAACATTCATGTTGTATCTGTAATCGGCGTATGTTAACAATGAATACTTAAAATTATATACAGCCTACCTACCTCATTGTGACAGCCAACATTTCTACAGGTGGAATAGAGAACCTCATCACAGTGTTTTTGCTTTTGATGGAGTCCATTATTTTAGCTGCCACTTCGTCAAATAACCGAGCATCCATTTACAATTAATTAAAAAATCTGCTTTTATCGTTTCGTAAATCTTCATTCAAAGTCACAAACGCCTCCTTTTGCAGCCGGCTACTCACGAAAAGATGAACCCAATGTTTTCTAGCTCGCTTCTTTACAATGTAATGGCAAACTAAGTACGCTAAAACTACTCGATTTTTATGGTCCATACTCGTTGATGTTCACTCCTACACTGATCACCTTCAACGCGCTACACGCTACGTGTGCACTGCAATGAGTTACCGGCGCTGCAGCACCGCAGCGCTTACGCAGCGTTTACGCGCTGCATTTCGACGCTCGTGTGCACCGAGCCTAACATGTTTAGCCTGTATCTACCTTTTGAGGCTTGCGATATTTTTGTCAAATAAGTAAGAGCTGTTAAGAACCACTTGTGTAAAACTGTAGTTAATATAAAATTATTAGGTGAATATAACTATGTAATACTTCGATGAGGATACATTCAACTGAAATTAATTTAAAATAAGTGCACTTTTCAAATAAAAAAAATTATGTAAAAATTTTTTTAATAAACGTTCTTCAGCCGTTTTCAGCTGCAAATAATAGCAAAAAATTGCTAGCAATGCACAATCACACACGAATTTCAGTTATATTGCTATTCATACATATAGTATTTTTAATTCCCGATTACATACACTAATCTTGATAACACGAAATAATTTATATGTTGCATTTACGTCCAGCCTACTATTCATTTTTATGGTGTTTTTAATTTCCGATTGCATACATAATCTTGATAACACAATAATTTATATGTTGCATTTACGTCCAGCCTACTATTCATTTTTATAGTGTTTTTAATTTCCGATTGCATACATAATCTTGATAACACAATAATTTATATGTTGCATTTACGTCCAGCCTACTATTCATTTTTATAGTGTTTTTAATTTCCGATTGCATACATAATCTTGATAACACAATAATTTATATGTTGCATTTACGTCCAGCCTACTATTCATTTTTATAGTGTTTTTAATTTCCGATTGCATACATAATCTTGATAACACAATAATTTATATGTTGCATTTACGTTCAGTTACATTCTAATACTGGTTGCCCACAGAGGCGATCCACTTTTGATTCCCGACCGGGAATATTAAGTTTTTTATCAATTAGGTGAACCAACAGATAAACCAACCGCTCCGAGAGGCTTGAGTGGCTCTTAATATCTAAGGTCTTGAGAGACGACGAGGATGAAATGAAATGGATGTGAAAGAGCACAGGACTGCAAGTGCAGGGGAAATTGGAGATACCCGACAAAACCGGCTGGCCAATATTGTCGTTCGGCACGATTTCCAGTTGTAAACATTTGCGAATAACCTAGCAGGGAATCAAACCGTTATCGTCATGGAGGGGAGAGAAGCAACCTAGTAGGAGCGCCAACCACGACTGAATAGACTAATCGGTAGAAATGCAAGACAAGGAGTTTTTGAATAACATGTCGAAATTCGAACCACGGCATCTGAGGAATAATGAAAACAAAAAATCCCAGTTACAAATGTTTCTAAAAGTCATCTAGTATTTTTAAATTTAAGTTGAAGTTAGGCTGAACAATTCAGGGAGTCCGCAGCTAAACATACGTACCTGCTTGTGCCACAAGTTTCATACCACGAAGGCGAGCGGAATTGGCGCACCATGCAGGAAATATAATGCAATCACTCCTGGCAGACTTTACTACTCAACTGCTATTCTCGCATTGTCCATGCAGTTTGTCACACGTGTACTAACAAGCAACTACTAGCGTGTTTATGGTGCCCTATGTGCAGGCGCTCTCCGCATGGCGTGCCAGTTCCGTTCGCCTTCGCGATATGCAACTTGTAGTGCACATAGGCAGATATAGCTGCGGACTCCCTGCGTTGTTTTGCCTAACTTTAACTTAAATTAAAAAATACTATATAACTTTTCCAGATATTTTGATACGAAGGATATTTGTCCCTAGATGCTGTCGTTTGAATTTCAACGTTTTATTTAAAAACACCATGTATATGCCACAAGTAAACATGTAGCTCATCTTGACTTTTTTTTTCCATGTCCGGTTTGCCAACGAATTCCTCACCAAACAGAACTTCACAAACGTCCATCCAGGCTTGCGTATTTTTATTCTTGTCTCTATAAGCCTCCTGACCCACATCCCAAATAATTGGTCGTTTTTGCACACCTCACAAATTAAGAGTTCGGCAGGCATTACCAGTTGGGACGCGTTGTTGTACTTAATGCGAACGATAGCGATTCTCGAAACTTATCGCTGCCCAGTGTTCCTCTGACGCCCGTGTGTCCTGCCACAAGGTTTTGAGTTTTTATACTTTAAATTGTAAAACACATTGAAATCGAATACTTTAACACGAAAAACTAGACGGACTACGAAGTGAACTTTTATAAAAATATTTCTTGTGTTATTCGGGCGATACCAGATATAGGGCCTACTATTTGTTTGAAAACTATTTTGAGATTTATTTGTCACTAAACAATTCGTTTATTTAAAAATCATAATTTTAAGAAATAAAAAGTTTATGCAAAGTTTATTTGCAATAAAATGAGAACCACCTTTTAATATGAAGTTTTGTATAAAGTTATAGAACTTTGTACAATCTCAACGTTACCAAATCTGGGAAATTGCATAAAGTTACCTAAACATTGTCGCCTGTTTCAGAAACATGCAGATTAACAGAAATAAAATTATATATTTTTTATGCCGTCTATAAATAAATTATAAAAAATTTAAAAATTGTCGAACACACTTACATTATATTACAGTATACAAATTATATAAACGCACAAATTTAAAAATATTATTTAATAGCAAAACTTGTTAGTGTGACAATATAACAAACCAAACACACAGAAATATTCTAAACTTTTTGTGGGTGAATTTTTCGTTACCTATGTTCAGGAGGCACCTGTATTTTAAAAAGAGACGATTCCACAACCAGGGGCCCGTTTCGCAAAACTAAATGTTCACAAGTTATTAGATGCAAGTTCTACTATCTGAAAGTATTTGTAAATTCCGTTTCACGAACAGCACTAGTATCTACAAGAACACCTAATTTGTTTCTCTTGAAAAATTTCGGCATATTTGTAATTACTAGTTCTTTGCTACAAGTGTGCTTGTTTATTTTACAAGTAAACAAAGGCCAAAATCAAATGAAAATAGATTGACTGTACTGCAGATAATTAGAGAAGCTAAATACAGGGGATGGACAAAATAATATGAACACCTGATGTATACAAAAAATGTATTTATTTTTGGTTTTGGGCCACCATTTGCTTTCAGAACAGCTGCAATCCTTCGTGGAATAGATTCGTAGAGTGTCTGAATAGTTCCCAACGGAATGCTGTCCCATTCTTGTACCGAAACATCCACCAATTGTTTCAACGATGTTGGAGATGGAAATCTGCTCCTCACTCTCTGCTCTAAAACTCCCCATAACAGTACAATCATGTTGAGGTCTGGCGATTGTTTGATGATATTCTGATGCTCCTCAAACCAATACTGAACCTTTTTGGCTGTAGGTATGGGCGCATTATGATCTTGGAATATGGCAGTGTTTGGCAGCAATATGCTAGTCATAGTAAGAACTTCATAATTAAGGATGTCGAGATATTCATTCGCAGTAATCCGGCTAGTGATGTTAATGAGAGGACCAGCTAAATACCACGATATAGCCGCCTAAATCATAACGTAACCTTGACTGTTGGAAGCAGGCAGTCCGGATCGTAGGCTTCTTTTGGGGTTCTCCATATATAAATCCGGCCGTTTGTAAGTAACAATGTAAACGATGATTCATCGGGCCGGCCATACCACATTCTTCCAATCATCAAGTGTCCATGTTTTATGATCGTGGCACCACTTCTTTCGCAGCTTAGCGTTGGCTTCCGTTATAAAGAGTTTCGCAATTGCAGCCCTTCCATGAATGTTAGCTTTGTAGAGCTCCCGCCATACTGTTTTTGTCGAAACAGTATACTCAAGTGAGTGTTGAGTTCTGTTGTCACTTTTGCCGTGGTAGTTTTATGTTGTCTGGCCACAATTATTTTTAATGTTCGTCGGTCTCTGTCAGTTAACTTTGGGTTTCGCCCACTATTCCTCTTGGCCGATGATTTTTTACTATGTTTTGTGTATGTTGTTATTACCGTGGATACTGTCGCTCATGAAACGTTAAACAATTCAGCTGTTTTCGTCACAGACGCTCTCGCTAACCGAGCACCAACGATTTCGAAGTCTGAGAGATCACACATTTCACCGATCGCTTATTTTAACCGTCGCAGAACAAAGCGTATAATACACTGCAATATAACCTACAAGACTTGGCACTTAATTTGTGCAATACATACGCGTCGCATTATTTACACAGAAGCAGTGTTGCCAACATGCAACAAAATGTACTATATTGCATGGTGTTCATATTATTTTGTCCATCCCCTGTATATCTTGTTCGGTGCTTTTGGCCTTATATTTTGGGAAAGAGATGTAACCTACATAAGGGATACATTTTAGTCGTATTTAAAAATAATTAACATTGGTAAGTATTGAAAAAATACTATTTGGCAACAAATGTAGAATTTTTTTATGTATAATATTTGTATCAGTTATTTACAAGAAAAAATAACCGCGTTTTTTTTTAATATCGCACATAATACTAACACTTCAACTATTTTCATTTAAACACTAGTGGTTAAACAGCATATTCAACTTCAGCTGTATTTTTTCTTTGGCACCAAATTTGTCCGCACACTGTCGCATAAAATTCTTTGTCTTCACACTTCAAACAGTTTAGGCATTACTTTTGTTGCAGTCACATAGAAACCAACGTTAATGTGTTCAGATATTCTCAGTACGCGATAACTCTCGACAAAAGAAGTATGCCTAAAGAAAAAACACACTACGTGTGCACGAATTTTGCAACATGCTCTATATTATGATAACGACTGGTTTATAAGAAGTTACGAATGCGCATTATTAATCAGGTCTCTAACCTTCGAAACTGTTGAACATCTCAGTCGATTTCATGTTACTCCTTCGCGTTCGTTTCGTGTATTACTGTGTACATCAATTCTCCGCGAGCACTCTGGCGGGTCATGTCCAACCACAACACAACATTGATCCAAAACATATTCAGACACGACAAAAACATGGTTTAAATTTCTCGACAGCGTGACATGTGGCTGGAACTGCAGCTGTGACGTAACGCTCGTTTGCGTCGGGAAATAATTATTTATGTATTTGGTCCGTGGTAATATTCCCAGTTGGCTTCTACACGACTTCATGTTTTATGCTCGTGGCAGAGTGGACAAGGCAAGTTATGAATCTGCGCAAATGCCCGTTCTTCCCTGGCGGCGTTCTAAAAAAACATCTGCCTCTTGAAACAGGGCTGCAACATTTCTGCGTACATGAACTACGTAAATGTACTACGTACATGTGACTACGTAAATTTACCACCTACAATTTATTGAATACTTAGAGATCGTCGTCCTTTCTTTGCAACAGTTTTAGATAAAAACCATTTATTTATAGAAGTATTAAGCCACAGACTACGAAAAGGTATTTTCAGTAAGATTTGTAAATTAAACGCCACACACGCACTGTTACAAAAACACAAAAAAATTATTTCGCAGGCATGTTTTATTTCTCAAAGAAATAACTTTTGTGTCACTTACGGGAGTAGAATCCATTCCAATTTCAATTTTTCTAACAAATATTCGTAACTAGAATTTATGATTTGATATAAAAAATCAAAGTTAAACATGACATAAAGGACTACTTAACGATTTTTTTTTAATTCGTACGGTTTCAATTATACCTGTATTTTTCCATGTGGGATTGAAATTATTAATTAGATAGGTAATATTTGATTACGGTTACAGATGTGAAACTAACCTGAAACTAAGATGTTCCCTACGCCTTCGCCAGCTTGGATTTAAATATTGACTCCAAAGATTATGTTATGGAGAAAAATACGTAAATACAAGATGGCAAATATACTGTCCCAGTTCTTAATGACAGATAAGTAAATGTAAAACGTGCGTGAATATAACCAGGCACATAAAACAACGCAATAAATCTTTAAATATAACACAAAGAAGTAAAGTTTTACACAAGACGTCAGCTTAGAACGTGTTGCGAAGTAAACTGTGGTTAAAAGAAGAAATAAATAAGGTATAGGAGTGCTTACCTACTTCAAGTAACGCCAGTAAGTTTGCCTCGGAATGGCACCGAAGTGTACGTCTCATCGACTGTTGATTGTCACTCTCTAGCTGAGGTAGAGAAGGGAACCAGAGCATCCCTAGGGGCAGGAAGAGACAGCAATAGCAATAAGCCAAGGGGGGGCTATATGATTCAGATAGTGTGTGTGAGTGAGTGTGTGAAGAGATTTGGACTGTTCTTATCAGCGCGATCTTGAGAGCCGATGAGGGTGAAGCGAGGTGAGTATGGAGCAGCGCCGGAATGCGAGGACGGGGAAACCGGAGATCTCAAAAAAAATACCGCCGACCAGCGGCATCGTCCGGCACGATTCCCACGTACGAAAATCGGGGGGTGACCCCGCCGTGAATCGAACTCGGTTCGCCTGGGTCGGAGGCGAGTAGTCTGACCACAGATAGTGTGTAAGTGTGATAATTTTGGTATGAGGGGGCGGCGAATACGCGTAAAAAAATCGGGCTGTGGCCTTATCGGAGACATGGACGACGGTTGCAGGTGAAGACGTCTGCGTTAGTTGGTGATATTCTCTGTTGGATATGGGAATTAAATGAAAGTAACGAAATGGATACTTGGTCACTGCTGCTTAAATCGGCAGATATAGACGAGATATTTCATTTGGCACAAAAATAAGCACGCTAGCTCGTCGCAGTCGCTAGATATACTGCCGCAAAGATCCTCAATGCCCCCCCCCCCCCNACCAACGCCTAGCGCATGCGAGGCGCCAAACCAAGTCAAGCATATTGTAGTCGTGTACCCGCTCGAATGAGACCACATTCATTTCAATCGTGTTATTTATTAGTCACAATGTTACACGGTTGGAATGGATCACCTTGCAAACGTTACATCGCATTTTCCGCCCTGGTACTCTGTGTGTAAGGTCTGATTTTAAATACGTATTAGCGTCAAAATAACAGTTGCGTATTAGGATACATGTACAGTAATGCAAGATTGTGTAGGTTATGGCTGAAGACGAAAGAGTAAAGGGATATTTTTCAAGTTCAAATTATTGATTGCACGCAATTGACATTTGTATATACATTCCAGCCTGTACATTGCAGCAGTGGTCACAGCAGAGAAAGTTATTTCTTGTTTTTTAAATAGTTGAATGAATGAAGGTTAGCAATTATTTTTTCTGTGCCTGCATTTTACTGCTAATATTCACCGGGGATTTTTATTCTTGCTGGTTTTTTAAATTGTATGCAAGAATTTGGGCGAAATTACACATTTTACACAAATTATATCGTAAATTATTTTATACCTACTGGGTTTGCGTCACCAAACTTGTACAGATGGTAGGGCATGGTGATAAGCTGATAATTACCGACTGCAAACTGCAGGTTCGGAACAACACGTAATTCCGTATGGGAGAGTTTGGCATAGGAAAAATTTCCGCCGCTAGGTACACATGATCCAAAAGGTAAATTCTATTAACATTTTTAGCTACGTAAATCATAAAAGAGAAATATTTAACATAGTTAAGAAATTATTTTATATTTGATTTATGATTATTGCTATTATTATGTTTGTTTTTTTAGTTGGAACATAGAGAAAATCTGGTACACATGTGACACTAGCGCTTACCTAGTGACGAAAACTTTCCCTTTGCCAAACTTTTAACATTCATCCTCCCAGGTAACCTTAACCAAACGTCTAGAAATTTATACCATGAGAAAAACGCACCGCATTCGTGCGCACTCAATGTAGTTTTATTTTGCACAAGAACTATTTTTTACTAGTAGTTACCAACAAAGTTTTCTTCTCCCTGTTTTTATTCATATTAATTATAAATTATATATAAAAATTTATAGATAGAATATAAGTAGAATTTCAGTTTCAGTAAAAATTAGGTAATTTTATGTTAGCACGTGTACAAAATGGTTGTAATACCTGATATACACTGAAGAACCAAAACAATTGGTACACCTGCCTAACATCATGTGGGCCCCCGCGAGCACGCAGAAGTGCCGCAAGACGACGTGGCATGGACTCGACTAATGTCTGAAAGTATGCAGGAGGCATTGAAATCTGCGCCAATTTGAGAAAGGGTTGCACGTCTGTCACGTTTAATGATTCTCGTCAGTCGTCATTTGTCCCGTTTGTTCACGATCTTATTCCGGCCGCAGCGATGTCGAAGAATTGATGTTTTACCGGATTCCCGATATTCACGGTACACTCGTGAAATGGTCGTACACGAAAATCCAAATTTTATCGCTACCTCGGAGATGCTATGACCCATCTCTCGTGCGCCGAATATAACACCACGTTCAAACTCACTTAAATCTTGATAACCTGCCATTGTAGCAGCAGTAACCGATCTAGCAAATTTGCCAGACGCTTGTTGTCTTATATAGGCGCTGCCGACCGCATAGCGTTACTCTGATTGGTTCCATACCTCTGTTATTTGCATACGCACGCCTATACCAGTTGTTTTGGCGCTTCAGTGTATTTAGGAAAGAACCAAACACGTGTTACACTTTCTCTCACAGTCAGTGGGTTGAACCAAGTTCGTTAAGGGATGGAGGTCTTAATAAATAAAAGAGTTAATTCTAATTTCCTAATTTTATTTACAATAACTACAAACAAAATTCTCTCGACTTAATATCTTACAATAAATTGATATCACTTGATATTTACAATTAACGACTTTAATCGATACAATTTACAATTACTTCAAAGAAATTTACATAATTAAATAATTGAAAATCGGTCCCAATAGACAGCGCGTCAAAACCTTTTAAATTATGTTACAAATTATATGTCCATATTTGACAGTTCCAATATTTACAATAAAGTCCGTATCACTTGTTATTCAGTCCCACCTCAGTTTAGTCCAAGTCCCACGCACAGTAGCCTTCACTCATCTGGTTTCACGCCCTCTCGTCCAGTCACACCATGTCTTCCCGCAATCTCCCGTCGTCGTCCGCACTTGACTTCGTCCACGCACTCAGCCAGATGGCCTTCGCCTAAGACTGCCGACAGTCCAACCGTGGCTTGTATTTACAGGGTCGTAGGCCATCACCCAGAAATTTCTCTAAATCATGCGTTACGCCCAGGGTCCTAATTCCCAGAATATTCCTTCTCATACTCTACACTTGTT